>PKRV01000051.1:65086-145417 GCA_003709505.1 Hyphantria cunea | reverse complement strand
ATGACCAAGGCCTGCCTCTTGAAGCATACAGCGGGTCTTCTCCATTATGCTCCTATTTGCACGTTCAGCAACTCCATTTTGTTGAGGGGAGTGTGGTACTGTTGTCTGATGTAGACATCCACATTCCTTCAGAAAATTTTGAAAATTTAAATTGCAATATTCAGTTCCATTATCACTACGTATAATTTTTAATTTCTTATTGGTCTGTGTCTCAACTAAATTTTTCCAAGTTTTAAATGTTTCAAAAACCTCATCTTTCCTCTTTAAAAAGTAAACAAAAGTTTTTCTGGAAAAATCATCGATAAATGTGATGAAGTACCGTGCACCACTAAATGAAGTAGTGGGCAGAGGCCCACATAAATCGGTGTGAACCAACTCTAAAATATCTTTAGCCCTATTAAAAGAGTTCTTAGGAAAGGATGTGCGAGTCTGCTTTCCCTCAATACACGATACACATTTCTGAAACACACTATTACTATAAGAAATACCTGAAACCATACCTTGTTTTAATAAGTTCATGCTTCTATGGTTGAGGTGTGCCAGCCGACGATGCCATACCTCCTGAGAAGTACTCTCTTCCTCACAGAGATTACAATTTAAATTAGTTGATTTCAATGTGTCCAGTTGATATACACCTTCACAAAGTGTGGCCGTAGCTATGACAGTCCTATTATCATAAATCTGACACATGCTAGAACTAAATATCACTTTAAATCCCTTGCCTACCATGGCACTTTATGCCCAAAACCCATCAGCTATTCCTTGAGATGTCTTCATCGTTTGTAATGATAATAAATCTGTTGAGAGGGCCGAAAGCGTCGAGGACGTACCACCCACTGGTGTTATTGTCGTAGTTTCGACCACGACGACATCGACCGGAAATTAAGGCGCCACACACTAAAATGTATCTAGCGGTTGTCACAAAAGGTCTATATTATGTTTTATATGTTTGTAAATACATAAAGATGTGTTGTATATAAAAGGAGCATACATATTAAATAAAGTAAGTTTTTGAAGTGATTAATTTTATAAGTTACTAGCTTTGGTCCCCTACTCCGCCCGCGTGTGTGTTGGTTAATGCGGTAAAGAGTAGCCAATGTCCCTCTAGGTGCAGCGGTTTAACAACCGTAATAACATAACAGACAGACAGAATTACTTTCGTATTCAATAATAATAGTATGGTTCATAAGAATTTTAAACCATTATAGATAAAAATTACCTATTCTTATCATGTTAACATAATTTAACGAATTTTATAAATGTTCTTTTTAGTTTGAATGCGCTATGCAATACTCAATTTCGTTTAAGAATTCAAAGAGCAATTTTTTTCTCATGTATGACCTTGCCAAAATGACTCTACCATTGCTCGATGGAAAGCATAGGCTGCATCCGATAGTGGTGATAACCATACTCATTGCGAATGCAGACACTGCAACTTTTGCTGTTAACTCATGCTAGTATTAACGCGTCTTAAACACATATATATTCGAAGTTTGAAAGACAACTGGAGTAACCGTTACCTCACGGAGAATCAGCACGCTGGCCGACAAGTGTTAAAGCGGAGACTGCGATTAGGCGAACAGCGTACGATGCTCTAGGGCACGATGAACTGACTAATTTACGAAATTGGCTGGCAGCGCATAGATGCGGACTGCCCATGTCAAAGTCATGATTCGTTCTTTGGAGGAGACCTTGGTACAGCAGTTAAAAAATACACGTCTAACTTTTTGATTAATTGAATATATATATGTATGTTAAAATAATAGTAAGATGTTGGCTGTGCATCACCCTAAGGCCGACTGGAAAAAAATTTTTATGGTATAAATCAAACTTTGTCACTACTGATGTGCATAAAATATAAATAAATAAATAAATAATTTTAATTTTGTACATTTTAAATTTAAGACATACTTTTCGTAACATCGGTTTGCAGTTCCAAAAGAGTACGTACAACGTGCTTATCGTCTTCATTGTATCATACTTTCATTTGACAATTTAACTACAGTATTTACAATAAGGTTACAACTACCAATACATACTATATACTGTTAAGACGTAACGTAATTATATCGTAGTAGCTCTCATATTACATTATATTCACATATGTGTACAAAGCTCATTGAACATGAATAAAGCTGCGAGTTAAATAATAACTCCAAGGTTGTAACATCCGCGGGTTTAAATTGGAGATGTTTTTGTTAATGAACGTGTATCAGAGAGGATGTGCCACGCTTAATTTAACTTTTATACTCCCTGTTTCAAGATCTTTTCAGTGCCTGTCTCAAGTTCGTGAATAGAATTTTGATTTTCTTATTGTTTTCCTTGATTTGTGGGCTCCATAATAACACAACCGGTATCCATTTAACTAGTATTATTTATGGTTAAAACGTGCAGTTTTCGTTGTTTTGACAGAATATGTCACACTTATATTGCACCTGGAACACACATCCATTAAGCAGATATGATAAGTATGCAGAAGATAGTACCACGCGACCAAGGTACAACACCTTGACCTATTTTGTATGTTCTTATACATTTCGAGATAGCTATCTAAACTATTTTCTTGGTACGGTCATTTTAGATCTCTATTTTCACGTAATCGAGTTGCAGTTTAATAAATTTTATTTTTTATGAAAAATCGCCAAAATGGTAATACTAATTTCATTTATTCTGCTTTAATTGAATTCGAACGTGGTTAACAAACACTTTACGGGTAGATAACAATTTGCGACATTATAGATAGTGGGTAATTGGCACGATGGCCGTTAATGAGATAGTGTCAGAGGTGTGCAAACACTCCACAGCCTGTAGCTAACCCTAAGCACGTCGTTAATTGAAACAAACAAGGTATTAGGTACGCAAATCCACTCAGATACGATATACCATGTGTTAGCGATCACACTTATGAAACGGATATACAATACATTACAAATTTTCTTTAGAATAGAATTTTAGAATTGAAACAAACATAAGTTAAAAAACTAGAATCCAACTACGTAAAAACTTTAGATAAAATTTGACGCCTCTGGTGTTACGAGCGCGTTGCCGGCCTTTACACATGGTGTCCACGGGCAGCGGTAGCCGCTCTATCCCAAAAAAATCGCTTTAGTTGTTTAGACTTTGTTAAAGAGGTTACAAACATATGTAGACTCCCAAAACTATACTCTTCCTTTTGACTTCGCCGTAGGTGGATAAAAAGAATAAATAATTATTTAAAGATTCACGTTTTGAAGACGTTAAGTTCGTTATTCTCTATATTTTTATGTGTGTTTACCTTATCTATCTATGCACATTCCTTGGTATATTCTTCCCGAATTAGGTTGGGATCAGCTTCAAGTCTCACGCAATACGGCTACATGGTAATAAATGTCATCAGACCTCTATCACCAAAGTACAACGTGAAGTCAAAGTTTTGTAGAAAGTCTTTATCATGGAATAGGGGGCAAACAAGCAAACATATCGCCTGATGTTAAGCGATTACCTCGCCGGCCTTTGGGGGATGAGGAGGGGTTGGTGTATGAGCCTCCGGTATCCTCCAGAATCAACATATTACGTAGTAAAACAGAAGAACTCGCCTTTGTAAACACTAATGATGTAACTATATATTCTTATTACTAGGTTTAATCTTGCTGAGTAAAACAAAGGAAATATAAGAATTGTACGCCGTGTACTTTAAAGAAAATTTCAGTGTTGCTAATGTTAAGAATCTGAATAACATCTCGAGGCGGGCTCTGGTAGAAGAGACTACTTTGAATTCGTTAAGAGCTCTTTTCGTCGGTACTCTCAAATCTACAATGCAAACAGTATCCAGTCAGCTTGTAACTTGCCTGAATAAAAATATCTACAATGTAATCTTTTTAGGGTTTCGTGCCTCGAAAGGAAAAAAACGGAACTCTTATAGGATCATTTTGTTGTCCGCCTATCTGTTTGTCAAGACGGCTTTTCTCAGGAACGCGTGGAGGCATTAACCTGAAATTTATATCAAATACTCAAGTCCCTTGTATATTCTTAGGAGATCTGAAAAAATCAAACTTCTAAGCCAACTCAATCAAAAGTATGCTACAAATTTTCGACACCCACAAGGGAATTTAAACCTACAGAGTACTTTCGGTGAACTCAGAATCTTGTAATTTTGTACAAAGTAACGTCTAATAGCACAGATAAAGGAAAAATTATAAAACGCATAATTTTTTTAGTATATACAGCTTTGTACGGAAGCCTCGCGCGAGTCCGACACTCACTTAACCGGTTTTTTTATCAGTTATTCTTTTTCCCTTTTTTTTGTTTCTGGAAGTGTACAGAGAAATCTATATAAAAATCCTATTTAATATTCGTTTACTTATTACTAGATCAATAAAAAGCTTTTATAAAGTAAGATTTGGACAATAAAACGGATTTACTTTCTAGCAATGTTTTCCTGCGACTCCACACGTGCCCACAGCGGATATCGTGATAACAATTAGCCTATATCGTTCATAAAGAATCGAGATATGTATGTTTCAGGTTTCATTAGAATCACCAGAATGAATAAAAAGCCATGAAAGCGTAACAGACATAGTTACATTTGTATTTATTCAGAGATACACAATAACGACAATACACAACTTTAGAACGTTAGGATATTGAAATGTACGGTAACTGCTGAAATTTATATCAAGAGTATACGAGAACAATATATCACATACTTATAACAAAAACAATGAATACTTTGCTGTCTTAAAAAACCGGACAAGTGCGAGTTGGGTTCGCGTACCGAGGGTCCCGTATAGACCTGTAGGTATATTATATGATGTATCTAAAATTTATTCTTTTAGAAATTTTTCCTCTATCAGTGCTATAAGACGTTACTTCGTACTTAATTTCAAGATTCTTAGTTCACGGGAAGTACCTGTAGGTTTTGAGTCCCTTGCGAGTGTCTAAAAACAAAAAAATATAGAATCCATTTATGAACACATCTTCTTTTTAAAACCTTTTATTTTATTGATACCCGATGGCCATAAAGACATAACTCCGTATCGTTACAAAGGCAATATCAGAAACTAAAGATTCAAGTCACAAATTGACAATACAATAAATATTTGTGACAGGCCCAAATAGATAGTCAGTCGAATTTCACTTTAGTTGAATCAAGTAGAGCTTAGTAAATTATCTAATTGATTTCATGGGTGAAATATTGGGCTAAAATATAACAATAATTATCACCAAAATTAGTAAATCGGACCGTCGTGTACAGTTTCATCCTGACCAACAATAGTATTGCCGGCAGCACCTAGTTACCTATTGTCTGAAAGGAATTATCGCATTGTGTAAACAACGCTTCAGCGAGTCTTATCAGTTCCCGATATCGGGTGCTCTCCACCTGTTCTTGCTAAAAATCTTTAAGAAACAATAGACCAAGAAAATAGTTAAGACTCTCGGCTTTAATTAAGAGAAGAGGCCAACTCTGGTCGAGCCTCACTTAATTTTCAACTTTCTTTATTTCCCTTCATTAAAAGTTGAAGTCTTTTCAATTAAAATTCGAAAAATGCTTTTCAACAAAGATATTATGAGATTGGGGCACTTGAGAGAAAGATTAATTTCGTTTTGGTATTCGAAAATACTTTACACTGCACATTAAATTATCTAGAAGTCGATTATTATTTATGTTTGTTGATTTTGAGGTCGTAGCATGGATTCCCAATGGATAAGTAATTATGTTTGATAAAAATTATTTATTTTGTATCCAAGCAAAATTTCTGTATAATTTATGTATTTAGAAATGTAATATATACGTTTATTAGTAGTCTGTTTACCATATTACGAGGCCTGGCTACTTCAGGACCAGTCAATATATACGTTTATTAGTAGTCTGTTTACCATATTACGAGGCCTGGCTACTTCAGGACCAGTCAGCCGTGTGTAAAATATGTCAAGTTAACATAATAAAAAAGTAAAGCTATGGTGCCTCCCAACTTTTCCATGTCATATCAGTAACAGAATTTATTAAACTGTAGGGGTGTCAAAAATCAGACATGGTCACAGATATATTCGATATGTGAATATATATTATGAATTTACATAATATTCAGCATTGCTGTGCAGAATCTACAATTGGCATTAAATAAATAAATAGTAAAAAATAGCCTTTAATTACTCTGACCTTTGCACAATATGTGATATAATATAAGAATATGCTAACTTTACCTAATTATACTATATTAACTTTTTCCTATTTTCTGTATGTATATAAATTAACATTTAGTATCAGTTACTAGGTCTTGTGACATAGGCCTCCTCAAGATCCCTCCACAATTGCCTGTCCATTGCTGTCCTTCTCCAATCCTTCGGCAAATCGTCCTCCCATCTTTTTTTCTGCCTTCCTCTACGTCTTTTTCCGTTCCGTGGGTATCAATCTGTTACTTTTTTGGTCCACTTTCCTGTTGTTGATCTCATCATGTGATCAGTCCATTTCCATTTCAACGTTCGTATTTTTAGAGTGACATCTGCTACTTTGGTGATGTTCCTAATTGTTGTAGCTTTCCATTTATCTTTCAACCTTAGTCCTAACATTAACAACTCCTCCTAACAACTCCTTTCCATTCCTCTTTGGCACACACCCAGCTTGTGCTCAATTTTCTGTGTTAGTGGCCAGGTCTGGCAGCCGTAGGTGAGACATGGAAGTATACAAGTGTTGAAGACGTTTTTCTTTTCCGGGGTGGGTATAGATTTATTTTTCATGGCATTGGCATTACTAATATTAAAATAACTCCTTGATACAGTTAATTTAGGAAATCGGCTTTCCATTTGGTTAGCCTCTCTGGTGCTGCGTAGAGATGTAGCTTCTTCGTGCATCTTTTACCGTATTTACTATGGAGAGCGTTCCGTGGCATAGTTCGGACTAATCCCTGCCGCCTCTTTCAAGCATCGTCTTACGTGACAGAAGTTTTATCTCTATTATCTGGATGTTTGGCAGTTCACAACTGTGCGCTTTTTGCCTGGCACAACAAAACTGTGGAATGTACTGTTGCCTGCGATATTCCTAGACCAATACGACCCTCAAACCTTCAAGGAAAGAGCGCACTCCTTCTTAAAAGGTTCGCAACGCACTTGTGGCGCCGCAGGTGTTACGGGTGTCCATGGGCGGCGGTAACCGCTTACTATTAGGCGATAAGTTGGTTGTTTGCCCACTATACAATAAAAAAATCTAACAGTTTGAAAAATCCTGACCATAATCCTTTTACACCACATAATAAGACGTTCGAAGTTACATAGGAAATAATTTGTTACTGCCGGCGGAAGCTTTGTACTCAAACTTTATTGTTTTACTCGTAAATGGTACGCATATACTCGTAGTATGATCGAGGACATTGATGTAAATTGTGTGCCTTGAACACTTTTTAGCAAGAACTCTTATTATGTACTAAACTGTCAGTATTAGTAAATCGTCTGTGTAACATAAAGGGTCGTTATTCTTATAATAAATAAGGATTATGTTTATTTATGACTTAGTTCTTCATATCATTCTAGATAAATTGAACATATTTCATGTGCACGAAAACAATATCGTTTTTCGTCCTGACTTGGCAGAGCTTAAGTGACTACAGAAAGATATAAGCGGCTTGTGTTATACGTTACTTGCGTTAAGCTTTTGTCTTCGTGTATAAAGCCCATTAAATCATAGCAGGCCTATTTAAGCGGCGTGCACAAGGAACTCTTGTGTCACTGTCTATCTCATACTAAAAAGTGTGAAATTTAATGGTGATTTTCGTAGTTATTATATTCTTTTCTTTAACCAATTTTGACGGAACTTACATTGGCAGAGAGCTGTTGATATAACTACTTTGCCAGATGAGCGCCGCGACATTAGCCTCGTTTTTCTCGTAAAGGTACAACAACGACCAAGGTGCTCAACTATAAATACTGGTACTTATATATACGTATACTAGACGACTAAGGTTTTTTGGAACAAACTCTATTTGTTTCAAAAAAACCTTAGTCGTCTCTTACGATATCCATAATATGAATCGGAGTGGTGAGACTTCATATTTTTAATCCGTTACTATACGGAAACTGTGTATAATGTACAAATAAAAGTATATCCGCCAAAGTGTGTAAGTGAACCATAACTAATATTGTAATGACAGACGCTAATGCTAAGCAAAATGTTTTTGCCGTGTACTTGTGTCATCAGTCTCTTTCCTTTGATCCTCGTTAATCCAATGAACATACGCTCGGCTACGTAATCTGTTTAGTAGGTGTTGTACGCCGTGTGCTTCAAGTGGCTGCGGATAATTTCACTTGTTAGACGGATCAGCACAGTCGAAGTAGATTAATTCCATCATTTTGCGCCAATGCGATAGAGGTAAATCGTTAACACGTATGGAATGCTATTTATCTCTGGAGGTTCAAATATTTAAATAAAAACCATTTCAACATAGTATAGTATATTTATAAAATGTGGTGTCGTGGGACACCAGGTAGGAACAAAGTTCCTTCGCCTAATGTAGAATCATCAAAATATTTAATACAAATTTAAAAAGAAATATTCACACACACGCGCGCACACACGCACACATATATATATATGTGAAAATCTGTAATCTCTATGAAATTTTGTAGTTTTTTTCTCAATTTTTCCGTATGACCCTCAAAACAGCAAGAAAGATAACCTAGAAAAGCTTACAAAGATTTTAGAATCTACACATAATATTAACCAATGTTAAATATTTTATATTTATAAATTAACTAATACTTACGTATATAATTCTTTTGCACTGAATAATTTCCCACTATTATCACTGTCAATTGCATTCAAGCCACTTGTTAGTTCCTTGTTTTTACGACTGTCGCGCCTGCGCACGTCTCACATAACGGTTTTATTCCACGCACTTTTTTCCACGGATTTTTTCTTACGGTTTTACAATCACATTTTTTTCAGTTCGGTCGCGCAGCAAAATCCCTATCCCCTCCAAGCCTGCCGTAAGGAACTTCGTTCCAAAAAAGTAGTGGATTAAATCTGTGCAGTTAGATACTATAATGTCTGTATACTATTTATTTTATTAATTCTACATATGATAAATTAGTTTATTATTGAGGTGACACTTTGTGTTGAATTATAAATTACATTTTTAAGGATCACTTATACTTACGATACTTTAAATTGAATTTTTTATGAATTGATTATATATTTTGTAATATATTTTTTTTTAAATTCAAGTTTATCAGCTTAATGTCTTTATTCGACGCGCAATTATTCAAATAAAGTCATTTTAGAATGCAGTTACCTTCAATATAATAACAGTTACAGCTGCCCCGCACAGAAAATTAAGTTTACAAAGTTGTGCAACTTTGACATGCTCATATGCTCCACTATAAATAGTTCAGTTCTAACTATTCGCATATGGTATGGTCGCTGCATAATTGCTTTGACAGCCAGTACTACTTACGAGTAAGTATTATATGTCGTGTAGAACACAGACGTCTTAGGTATAGTATGTGTTTAGGTGGTGATCTTTTCAACCAGAGAGGAATGTTGCCATGACATATCACCAGCTGAAGTTAGTACAGTAATGGAATTTATAATAACCAGAGAAAGTTTTACGTATGATCGCATGATCTTAAACTACGTACAGCCTGTAGCAGAGTTCAGATTATCGATAAAAAAACACGTAAACATAAAAATTACAAGTGTAAATATAAACTATTCTCAATCACCAGCCTATCGCAGTCCACTGCTGGACATAGGCCTCTCCAATTTCACGCCACTTAGTACGATCTATGGCTTCTCGCATCCAGATCCTGCCAACTGTCTTGCGTAAATCATCGCTCCACCTGGCTTGTGGATTTGCTCCACTTAAGAACTCGTTTACCCCAACGGTTATCGGTTCTTCGGCAAATGTGGCCAGCCCACTACCACTTCAGCTTGCTAATCCTGTGGGCTACGTCGATGACCCTGGTTCTTTGTCGGATCACCTCGTTTCTAATGCGATCCCTTAGAGAAATGCCGAACATATACCTCTCCATTGCACGCTGGGCGACTTTGAACTTATGGATCATTCGAACCATAAGTGTCCACGTTTCGGCTTTGTATGTCATCATGGGTAGGACGCACGCATTGAAGACTTTCGTCTTTAGGCACTGTGGGATCGACGATTAGAAGACCCGACGAAGTTTCCCAAATGCTGCCCAACCTAGCTGGATTCTCCAGTTCACCTCGTCCTCAAAGCTGTTTCTACCTAACTGCAAAGCCTGCCCGAGGTATACATATTTTTGAACAACTTCGAGAACGACCGGCAACCGGTTCCGGTAGTACATGTTCATGGAACATGACCTTGGTCTTGTCGAAGTTCATCCGTAGGCCGATGCGCACAGACGAGTCAGACAGGTCGTTCAGCATCTGTTGTAGATCCTGCAGCGTTTCTGCCATGATGACGATGTCATCTGCAAATCGCAAGTGAGAGATGTATTCGCCATTGATGTTTATACCGCGCCTTTTCCAGTGCAGCGTCTTAAACAAGTCCTCCATTGCATTAGTAAATAATTTCGGGGATATAACGTCCCCTTTCCTCACCCTTCGATGCAATGGTATGGGTCTTGTATGCTGATCCTGTACTTGGACGGACATAGTAGCGGCTTTGTAGAGACATCTCAACACTTGGATGTACCGCCAATCCACTTGGCAACGCTGCAGGGACTCCAGAACAGACCAGATCTCGATCGAGCCAAAGGCCTTTTCATAGTCCACAAATGCTAGACACAGGGGCTGATTATACTCTTCGGTCTTTTGTATTATCTGCCGCACTGTGTGGATGTGGTCTATGGTGCCATGTCCGCTCCGAAACCCAGCCTGCTCCGGTGGCTGGTATTCGTCGAGTCTTCGCGCAAGACGGTTCGTGATGACTCTTGAAAACAGCTTATAGACGTGGCTTAGGAGGGAAATGGGCCGATAGTTCTTCAACATGGTTTTATTTCCCTTTTTGAAGAACAGGACGACCACACTCCTACTCCACGCCTCTGGAGTCCTCCCTTCGAACAGGACAGCGTTGAAAAGCTTTTGGAGCGCCTTTAATACGGGTTTACCTCCAGCCTTTAACAGCTCTGTAGTAATGCCATCCTCTCCAGGGGCCTTTCCATTTTTCAGCAGTCTAAGAGCCATCTCGATTTCGTCGATGCTGACTTCTGGCAGATCTTCGGTGAAGTGGCGTGTTAATGTGGCTCGAGGGTCCTCATTTTCGGGATCAGGTCGAGATGCATGCGAAGCGTACAAATCGCCATAGAAGCTTTCTACTTCCGAAATGACAGCCAGCTTGGAAGCAACGACTTCTCCGCTTACTGTGGTCAGCTTCGTCAAATGGCATCTTCCAAAAGATTTCACGAACACTTTTGACCCCAGATTCTCCTCGATTGCTCTTTCAATCAAAAGAGTGTTGGAGCATCGAAGGTCGTGTCGTACACGCTTACTAATCTCTCGGTTTAGAGTCCGCTTTGCCGATGAAGTGACTGGCGGGTTCTCACGTCTTTCCTTCATCAACCCTAGTGTCCTCTCTGAAAGTTTCGACTTCGTGTCTGTACGCTGCATTTGACAAAATCTCGTACCTTCACTCCTAAGGATTCGAACTACATTTTCAAGGTTCTGGTTTACGTCTCTTGTGGTTTCCATGGCAACAAATCGGTTTTCAAGATGTGACTGGAACTTTTCAGATCCCATCTCGACTTGGAGCAGTGTTGGTCGGAGCCTGGATTTCATCATGCGGACACGTTCAGCCTTGAAGTTGACATTCAGAGAACCTCGGACTAGTCTGTGATCACTACCGGTGTTAAACTTATTGAGCACTGAGACGTCTCTGAATATACATTTTTGGTCATAGCGTCGGGGCTTTTCCACGTCTACTTTCTTTGGGGCCGCTTCTCGAAAAATGAGTTCATCAAAAACAGCCCCTCCCGCTCGAGAAAGTTGATGAGCATTTGCCCCCTATGACTCCTGTTTCCAAATCCATGGGATCCTATTACCGATTCGCCGCAGGTTTGTACTCCCACTTTGGCGTTGAAGTCACCCATAACAACGTTGTAGTGAGTTTTAGTAGTGGAGTGGAGGGCCCTCGATATGTCATCGAACATATCCTCCACCTTATTTCAGAGTGAGCCGAGGTCGGTGCGTACACTTGTATTACCTTGAGGCTATACCTCTCGGTAAGCTTGACAATGAGGTACGCTACCCTGTTCGACACACTGGAAATTTCCACAACATTGCCAGAAAGCGACTTGTTTACCAGAAACCCCACGCCACCTTGGGATCGTTGGTCTCCCTCGCGGAAGTATCAGGTGACCTGAGTCGAGGAATATGGTATCCTCCCCCTCTCTTCGGACTTCACATAACCCTAAGAATTGCTACCTAATCTTCCCAAGTGCCTCCTCAAGTTGTACCAGATGCTAGTCTAGCCGTAACGTGCGGCCGTTGAATGTTGCCAGGGTCAGTCGTTTGTGGTGGCCTCCCGTAACCCGGTGATTCTTAGCACCCCCTGACTCTAACTATTCTCATTTCAATAAATTATAATAATTACTTTAATAATTACACTCAGAATCAGAATAAATGATTTGATTATTTATCCCATCTCGTCTCCTCGTCAACAGATAGTATAATAGCAAATAAACATTCCAGACGAGGCAGTCCATATTACGCACACTTTTTAAACTTTTGTATAACATGATGCACATGAAATGATAATATATCTAAAATTTGATAGCACCTAAGTACAATCTGTATTATCAGTTCCAAAATTCTGGTAAATATAATAATATTATCCATTCATAGTGGTATTTGGCACTGACTGTAATTTGTTATTTGTCTCATTTTCCGGTGTAGTCGGTTAGTAAACACTAACCGTGCGTCATGTAAAAAGGTAAAACGTCATTGGCATGACACGAGCTAGCGTATGCCTTTTGGTTTTTATTGTGCGCATAAAACAGCTTTATTGGCGCGTTATCAGCTAAAATCTCCCGGTGCTCAAGCCTCTTTCCTGGCAGAGGAAGGCCCGATTTCCTCTTCCCTCCGAGTACGCTCGTCATATTTGGGGCGTGATGCGAATAATTTATCGCTTAAGGTACCGTTTAGGTGCAACTAACTCGCCATGTGTGATGTACGGCTTATTGTATCTAAATTTTGTTCTAACGTATCTTCTAACATATCATGATTTGTGGCGCATGTAAGTTTTCTCTATTTGGATATATCACTGTAGGAGAAACAACATACGTGATTTATATTTCAATAGACTGATGCATTCCTCTCGCGTTTACTCTAGAATGTTATGAATGATACAATATAGGAATACATTATTGCGATAGCCATTTTTATATGATCTATACTCTAGTTTTGTAATAAAATGACAAGCTACCACTGTACGAATTGATTTGATATCAATGCTGAATTTGGGTGCAGTTTCAAATTTTGTAATTCCTTTGATGTAATCCATATTTATATTTGTTATACGTGTAATGAGTGTAAATCGAATATCGTGCGTTCTTTTTTTGTAAATACATACATATTATACATAGAAAACTCCCAAGCTCGGAAACAAACATTTGCAGATCATACAAACATTTGGTACGACCCGGGAATCGAACCCGAGTCCTCAAGCTTAGCAGTCGCATACTCTGCCACTACGCTTACAAAGCAGTTGAAACACTAGCAATGACGGGCAACGATACTAAAAAACAAGTAATGGATTATTATTATAATTTTAATTAACGTTAAAAATTCTTTATTGTGTTATGATATTCTATGTATTTTGCTAAAAAAATTTTTGAGATGACATTTTACTTCAAAAATTCTTAATTTTGTTGTTCTTTTTATTTTGATGTACCCAATCACTCTGACTACAAAAAAGTATCTATTAACAACCCTCACATAAAAATACGACAAGCTGTTAAGGCTCGAGGGACTGCCAAAGAAATAAATTCATACATACATACACTCGAAAAACACAACCCTCCTTCTTGCGCAGTCGGGTAATAAACTGAGCATTTGCTCCTACATAATAAAAGCAAGAGAGAAGTTGCCGTAAAATTTAATAATCAACGTCAGTTTCTGCCCGCTCGAGAGTCCATTACTTATTAAATAGTGTATGAGTGTGTATGTATATGTGTAGTATATGAATGGTGTACGAGAACAGGCCGCCAACAACAAGCCAGGTCGTTCGCGAAGAGACAACACACTCCCGTGCTGTTTATTTAGTTATAATTTCAGTTTCAGAACTCATTACTGTTGAGGTGGGAGTTAGCTAGTTGTCGCTAAAATAGCTTTGGTTTGAACACATATTCAATTTCATAAGTTAATATTAACTGACTTGTTGCTCTTGTATTAAGAGATAAGGATAATTTTTACTCAAATGATTTGCAACATTTTTCATATCAAAAAGCACAAGTTTTCATGTTTACTTCATTTATAGAATTTATGAGGTTTTTATTGACAACAATAAAGTTAACTGGTCACGGGCGGTAAATGTACGAATACTTGAAACACAAGGGTCACAAGTGCGTTGCCCCTTCTAGAATCAGAAGTCTTGCCAGAATCAGGTATAGGCATGTGTGGTTCGATAACCTTATTCAGTTTGTGTGAAGCAATGAAAAATGCTTAAACATTAGTTTTCACTAAGAACATGGCATCCATTCCCATTTCAATATAAACACGGTTCTTAGCAAAAAATATTGTTTTTCAGTGAACCTTATTTCGGTGAATGTACTGTAAGAATTAACACTTTTACATACGACATTATTCAGTACTAACTGTGTAGTGTGTGTAGAAAAGTCAAGTCAAAAAGTGGCCCAAGTTACTCCAAGTTGAAAGTCAAAATCAGTATAGCCGTTCTAAAGATTAGCCAGCCCTTTGGTTACTTTGATATGTGTACCGTGATACCGTGTAACCATACATATGCATTTATTAAAAAGCATTTATTTTAACAATACCAAAAGACTCTCCAATTTTATTTATTTCTATAGATTAAAGCTTCATAACATTCCTTTAAAGATATTTAATTGTAGGTTAAGTAAATAATATTAAAGTATTTTTTCTGTAACAACTACTTAAACTTATATTATAAGATGTATTTACGTACCAAATAGCAAAAATCTCACAAAAGTTGATATTGGATATTCGTTTACGAAGCGACTATGTTTTAGGAACATAAACATCAATTACCCCACGTCGCTACAGCTTTGTACGTTTCGCAAAATTGCACTCGAAGATTTGGCACCTTCAGCGAACAGTTCTCGAAGCCAACTGTTCATTCTGCTTGTTTTGTGAGTTTATTTGTGTAATAAAAGTGCACCGGAGACATGAATCTAAATTTTGACAATACACAAAATACGCCGTAATAGTTTAATCGATTGGTTACGCAACCACTTCAAAAAAGGAAGTAATTTCACATTTTAGTTATTTTTTTATTTATATAGTAGGTATAAAGTATAAGTGTTTACTGCAGAGTAAAACATAAATGTGTAATATGATTTACTCTGCTGTTTCTTTTTTACTGTTACTTTTCTATTCGAAAATACTTTTTTTTGTGCCGGGCTATAACAACCAATTTTAAAAATAAATTTTGAATGATATTGTCGTGATGAAATCAATGATGTGTTGTGATGGTCAAAGCTCACCTCACATCTGTTTACTTGTCATATTTTAATCGGTACCGATAAGAATTTTTTTAAGCCAATAACATACTAACTTGTGTTGAACTTCGATGCATGCCTGGTGCCGGGTGCTTTGAGATCACGCAACAGTTCGTGTTTAAGTCCGTGTTTCACACAACATGTATTCAGTTATATTTGTTTGTGTTTTACGTGGATTCTTTGTTTAAATAACATGTTTAAGTAAAAAGCGAATAAAATAACAAACATACCTTGGTGAGAAATTTATTTTAATTTTCATTGCTCATTTTCAACGTTCTAGAAACATTAACCATGTGAACACCAAACGGACAAGTAACGGGCGCTCTGTGTGCGGTAAACGTCTGACATTTCACGTCTTTTACTCTTTATCTTCTCAATTTTATATTACCGACACAATCGTAAAATAAGAGTCTAAAAATAGTTACTCAGCTACTTTAAAAATTATTATGTTGAAACTCTTAGCTTTTAGATGAAAAGTAAAAGTCTAAATCCTGAATCTCCATCCGTAATAACTGTAACTGTTCTCAATAAGTAGACTACTCTGAAGAAGAGACAAAACAGATTGTTGGGAAGAAGAAGTTGTTTTTCTAATCCGACTAAGTCAAGAATCATTAGAATTTGACAATTACTGTTTTAACAAATATTTTTACAAAAATTACACAGATTTTTAATATCTACTGAGCAGTATAACTTTAAAACTAAAATTTTAAATAACAAGGTAATAAATAGTTATCTCTGAATTTTCTTTTTTCGTTTAAACTAAAAGAAATAAAATTGTGAAACATGATCCTTTATAGTAGTTGAACATTTTCAGGCGTTCAATGTTCTCAAGCTTGAGTCAGCAATAACAATTGTAAATACTATTTTGTTCGTTCAATAAAAAACTGCTCCTGTCTCCAATATTGTGATTAAGTTTTCTCTTCTAAGTTGACCTTTTATAGCAAGAGCTTCTAGAAAATTCCAGTGTTTTGCCAAGTAATATTGTTAGCCGGCAGAATGGTTATTTCTTTATTTTTGTACTGTTCCTTATTTCCAACACTTGGCTATTAAATTTTCTGTGTTTCTCGGTACACACATAAATATGTACTTCTTGGTATATTGAAAGCCCTAAGACACGACAAGTTTTTTTCATAATAAACTCCAGTTTTGTAGTAAAAATATTTCTTACCGCACTCGCATAGTTTCTTGATAGACATAGGATCGTCCCAGGAGATGATAACGCGTCATAACTGTGAGATAATTTATCTTATTACATCACTCTTCAGAGTGACAACCGTGCCGAAACTAAAGGATAAATTACGCCAAGAAATTCAAATCTCTGTCAGGTATGTATTATTGTAACAAATTAAGAATATCATTTTGTTAATTACAGTAGATGTATTTCAAACGGTGTGACGCTCTTAATGGAACTAAAACACGATAGCGTTGCTGAGCTCAGGACAAAAGTCCAATAAGGAAAATAAGGGTCTCTCAGTCGTAAGTCGATGGCTTTATTCATTGGGAATTTAACAGTTTTCTGCGTCAATAGAATTGAGTTCACGGCTCCTGTCAATATTAATTAGATAAAATATTTTAAGCTGAGTTTTGATTTAAGTGAAAATTTGACGTGATTTATGTAAAGCGTAAAGTGTTGATCTACGGTATGTAATTATATAAATGAGTATTTACATTACATAAGCTAATGCAAAAATGGTTTGAAGATTCTCTGATAAGAGTACTTAGACTGAGAAAAATAAATGTACACGTTTATAATTATGTAGAATATATGTGAAGAAATATCATAGGCCAATATGCCAGAATAATAGTTAACTGAATTTTCTTTAGTCATTTCACTGATTAAATGATCCCTAACATTAAATACCTATAGTTGAACCATGACCTATATTTATTATTCCAACTTAAAAATATTCCAATTTTTCTTCACTAAATACAATCCTTCGCAAACAAATACTTCTTGGTCTAACTGAACTTCAACCATTGCTTATTATTTCTCTATGTCTCATAATTAAACTCAAATCTAAAACTAAACTCAGATTCCACATAACGATATGAAATGAAACCAAATCCCACTTTCATATTTTATGTTCTTACTTAACTCGTTACGTTCATCTTCTGCCTTAATTATCCCATTATCTGTACATCCAGGCTCTATCTCGGGGCTATCTATTACGGCTGGTGAAATCACATCTACATCTCGCTATACATCACGGCCACTACTCAGGGCGTTGGTAACAACTTTCCACATAAAACTCCAGTGAGTTGCGAAACGGCCGCTTTAAGTATTTCCGAACGCTTTTAAACTGTTTTGAAAGGTGGTTTTAAATTTATTCATTTTCCCCTTTTATATATATATTATAGAATCTAAGGGGTATTTATAAAAAGAGATAGTGTGGGTCGAGTTTCGATTGTATTGAATGTCATGTTGCCTTTAGTTGGCAAATCACAGGTTATATAACGCGTATATGCCTGATAATGTTAATTTTTAGCCGCTTTAATAATATGACCTCCTTTCAATCTCTAATACTTTTTTCTTTTATTAAAACTTCTATTTTATAACTAAACTTATATTAATAATAAGTAGCAAAAGAGTTTCTTTTCATGAAATTTACAATAAATCAAATATTCCTTTTTATTTTATTATTCATACAATATGTTGGCGTTTTGCAATACACGAAAGAGAGAAACTTTTGAATATTTACGAAATATAACTAAAACTGTTATATGAAAAAGATAGTAGTGCAATAATTGATATTTTCCTTCTGTAACTCATAATCTTTCTACTGCATTTGTTTATTATGCCTTTAATATAGCCAAACCGTTCACTCGGACACAAATTTTTTTTCTAGAAATAAACAGTAGGAACATATTTTTCAAATTTAATAAGGCTTCCAAATATTCAATTACTTATGAGCTTTACCTTTATAATATACCCTCCCAGACTAGCCCCTGTAAAATACTGTAAATTACTTACTAACTATATGTAATCTCTCAGACTAGTCTGGGAGATTATGTTTAAATATACAAATACTTTTAATTATTTATTAATTATGTCTAACCTCCCAGACTAGCCCTACAGTAACTATAAATTTATTAATTAATAGTCCTGAAGACGGCCATTAAAAATTATAAGTTATCCCCTGATTGTTACTGAGGATGTACGCTGTCTAATGTGTATAAAGATTAAGATACAGATATAGTTAGTGTCAATATTCCTCATCAACAAGTGACAACATTCATCCCATTGACACCATAAAAGCACTACTGCTTTAACACTCTTGGATTCTACTGACGCTTGTTGTCGGACAGAGCACAGCCATCTTACTGCGCAGGACAATAGCGCTATAAATAGACGGAAAACTTGAACAAAATCCTGTAGAAACACGTCTATTTAAAGCTATTGATGATCATATAGTCAGTTGAAACTCCGTAGATTAAAAATATGGTTTAGACGCCTTCAGCTCCAATAGAGAAGTTTTTAGTATCAAAGCGTGGGAAGTCATTACGATCTGCGCCACTCGTTTAAAATAATGAGCGTTTCTTTTTCCTTTTTAAAGAAACTATTTGAAGTGCCATCGTCGTAGTTCTATCTCATTAATGACATTGGCTTCATAATTATGTTACTTGGCTAGAAGTTTACGTAAGCAACTGTTAACTCGATCGATCGATTTCGATGCGGTTTTTTTCTTTTAAAAGCCAGTTTCCTTGTGGTGGCTATGGTTAATATCGGGTCCAGCAGTGTAACAGTGTCAGATATTTTCCATAATGATGTAAGGCATTTTTGGCATATGATATATTATAATTTGGAAATTCATTACAATATTTCTTTATAATTAAAGCGAAATAAGGCCCAAAAATATCAATGTTATTTATGTACTGAGAGAATGCCCTTTCTCTCAGTGATTAAATAAAATTAAAGTAAAGGTAGCATCTCAGTAAAAAAATAAGATTTGAGGATCTAATATACTTGCTTAGATTACTATACCTAATGGGAGTACCTGTAAAATTAAAATTACATAAGATTATTCTTAGAATATGTATTTTGTATGTAAGGCCTCCATCAATTTTATCTTAATCACGATAGTACATTTTTAACTAACCACTCTCTTTAAGAGTATAATTTCACAGCTAATATGTTTTAAAAGAGAGTTGTCGAATAAAGTTAAATCTGAAGCAACATTGCTACAGGCCGAGGGTAATGGGCGCGTGTGTACGTCATGTAGAAGATTGCAGCGAGCAATGACGCGATAAATTGCTTGTTCATCTCACCAGACTCCGCAACAACTACCCTCGGATAGTAACGTGCACGCGTCAGATTAGCTCTACTATAATGTTTTAAAAATTAAACTCTGCTACGTACTAACGTGGTTACGTTTAGATTTAAGAAAAAACTAAAATCTTCTTCCTTCAGAGATCTTTATGTAGAGCAGTGGCTAAAGGATGTTGTTGATGATAATAATGTTTAAATACGTAAATTATTCATTAAGTATACAACAACAACAACCCATAATGTCTCACTTCTAGGCTCGAGTCTCCTCTCAGGAGATGCTTAAGGCTATACGTCTTCACACTGGCCGAATGTTGGCATTGATTAATTTTAAGCCGGCCAAAGGCCTCTAACTAAGCTTCAGGACTGTTATCATATGTTAACAGCCGGAACTGACTGCTTAAAGTGACTTCCGAATCACGGAGACGATCATGATATAATGCCACCAGCGGTCACCTAGCCAGCGACCACACCGTTTTGCTTACCCTTGTGATCGTTTCTATTCACCAAGCAACTGTCAATTTGTCATTATCATACCATGTCATTATATGTGCTGAAAATATTTTACGGAAAATAATTTTTAATGGTCTTAATTTATTATTAAGAATATTAATTACGTAATTTTAAATTTACATCGATTTCAACACCGTATTTAGGTTAAAAAACGTATAACAAACAAAAAATAATAACTTTATTTAAGCTCGTGAATATTCAAACCAATATTTACAACACCTACTTACTAAAAGTACATAATGAAATTAATAAACCAGACAAAGTGGAAAATAAGAGTGAAATAAGTTGCTAAGTTAAAATGAATAGAATAATATAAACAAGTTGTTATTAACGCTGAATAATCATTTATTAGTCGTATTTTAAAATAGAAAACGTAAAACATACCGTGGGAGAGCCACGCTTCGGCATGAATGGGCCGGCTCGACCGGAGTGATGCCACGGCCTCACAGAAAACCGGTGTGAAACAGCGCTTATGCTGTGTTTCATCGAGTGAGTAAGGATACCGGAGGCCCAAACCCCAATCCAACGCCCCCTATCCCCCTCACCATCCCCTTTCCCCCCAGGCCGCCATAGTGTGGGTCACCATGCTGCATTGTTCTTTTTCGCATTGAGGATGGTGACCACCACTCTTGGATTCTGCTCATGCTTTCCATCAGGCAGGGCAGAGTCATTTTGGCAGCTTAAACATAAAATAAAAAATAAAAAAATAAACACCTGAGATAACAAAAGCAACTTTGTTTTTAACGTCGATAGACAGACCGACAAGTTTTGAATGTCTATAGACACGCCAACAAGATTTTGTATTAAACATAAAATAACAAAAAGTAAGGCAAAGAAAATTATTCTTAAAAGTGAAGGAGGTAACCAACTTTAATGTGAAAATTTATATTCATGAAGTGGTTCTTAGGGTAGGGTAAATGGGTAAAACGGGATCCTATTACTAAGACTTCGCTGTTAGATCACCCGTTTGTCACCAGACTGTATCTCAAGAACCGTGTTAAACAATTGAAATTTTCAGAGATGGTGTATTTCCATTGCTACTATAGCAACAAATACCAAAAAAAATACAGAATATAATAAATATTTAAAGGGCTCCCATACAACAGACACGATTATTTTTGCTCATTTTTGGTCGATATTGATAACGGTAACGGGTAGATGCTTGAAAAATATAGATAATGGTATGGAACCCTTCTTGCGCGAGTCCGTCTCGCACTTGGCAGATTTTATTATTTATCCGTTTTGAATAAACTGTACTTGTGTCGACGGGAAGGACTATTATAACTGTTTAAAGGGATTCTATTTAACGCAATATTTGGATCTCTAATCTCTCCACTCTGAAAATAGATATACATATACAATACAATTCCTTAGGATGTCCTCGAGAAACACTATGGTTTTGAGTGAAATGAATATTTTATCTGTTTTTTTTTTTTTTCATTTTTAAGCTGCCAAAATGACTCTGCCCTGCCTGATAGAAAGCATGAGCAGAATCCAAGAGTGGTGGTCACAATCCTCAATGCGAAAAAGAACAATGCAGCATGGTGACCCACACTATGGCGGCCTGGGGGGAAGGGGGATGGTGAGGGGGATAGGGGGCGTTGGATTGGGGTATGGGCCTCCGGTATCCTCACTCAGTCGATGAAACACAGCGTAAGCGCTGTTTCACACCGGTTTTCGTGAGGCCGGGGTATCACTCCGGTCGAGCCGGCCCATTCATGCCGAAGCGTGGCTCTCCCACGGATGAGTGGCTCTCCCACGGATGATTATCTAATTATATAAAAAGAGGAAGGTGACTGACTGACTAACATACCCAGAAATCAACGCAGATCCCAACGCCCTTTACATAACGTAAGTGAGCACTAAAATAAAAATACGTAACCTGTTAAAATAAAAGATTTAATTGAATGATTTAATTAATTTTAAAATTTATTTCAATGATGATTTCTAAACATATTACAAAACCGTGCAATCTCCAATTCTATTCATATTGTGATAAAATATGAGTGAATTCAAAGCTATATTATTTTCTTTCTACACATTTTGTTTCAGTCGGAAATTTCTCTCTGGAGTAGAAAATTATGAGGCACTTTGTGACCTTTGACGGTTCAATGTTCTAGACAGTTTGGCTGACATAAATTATCTGACGTCAAAGGTCCGTTGTGAACGTCCTATTTGCTTTGAACCTTTTCGGCGCGGATTTTTTTCGTCGCATTTTAGCTGAATATGTTTATACCGTAATATCACATCATGACTGAATTTCTTCGGAGAATGAGGACACTGCCTACCCCGGCTCAATATCTGTCAATTTCAAGTCGTCATAAATGAACTGCGATCTATATAGACGTTTACTTTCTGTATTTTTCCTTCTTTCTTTTTTTTATAGAGTAGTGTGCTAACGACCTAACGTATCGCCTGATGGAAAGCGATAACTGCCGCCCATGGACACCCGCAACACCAGAGACGTCACAAGAGCGTTGCCGACCTTTAGGAGATGGGAAGGGGGATGGGTAGAATGAGAAGTAGATGGATGAATATTTCGTAGCTAGTAAATGAAATTATCGGTGGTTCAGTCTTCTTTGTAATTCTGGCGATGGACCCTCAAATAATTGGCTGTCCCTGCATATTCTCCCTGCAAGTCAGGAGGGTCCCAAGGTTTGGAGCATTTGGGCTGTAGTAACCTTCCTTGCTCAGACAGATGCAATGATCCTCGATTTTCTGTAAGTCATATCGATAGAATTACACATTTTTAGCTCTCCCGTAGTTTCTAATAGATATAAATAATATTAGTGATCCGTGACATAGTGCTGATATAGGTTAGACTGCACGGTTGGCCTAGTAGCTTCAGTGGTCGCTACGCCGCTTCCTTCTGCGCCAAGTGTTCTGCCTCTGGGTATTCTTTGTGTCCGTTCCATATATATGTGTTAAGTCCACCACGACATAGGATGTGTATTCTTAATGTGTTAGTTGAGTTCAAAAAAGTTACAAATAATTCATGAGATAGCTTATAGAAAGCAACTAAAATTTGTCCCGTAATAAAGTGTGCCCCGACCAACAGCTAACCATTTCACCCTTACTATCACCGAGTCTCAAAAGAACACTTAAGTTTATGCGTCTACTTATTTATTGCGTTACAAAACAGTAGTGCAACAACTAGGCGAGGTTAATTTTCGTTTTTAATGGCTCCGTGAGGCCAGGAGCGTTGGCGCACTTTTAATGACGTCATAAAGAAACTTTATAGTATGCTTATCACGCCTGCCATCGGCCACTGCCGACCCCGCATTGCTCTTAGATTGCTCCCAGGCATAGTTAAATTGTTTTATTATGTTTGAAATGTCAGGTCGTTTCTCAGTCTGCTTAGCTTAAGGGAATATAATTTAGTTATTGTGCGATGAACTAGAAAGTCAGCCAGGATTTTTTAAGGTCTGAAATGGACCAAATAATGATGTTCTTAAAACGTCCTTGTGAAAAGTAATAGGAGTAAACTAGCGATGTCTACAATCCACATTCCTGTTTGCCACACACACATGGAACAGTGAAATATTATTAATAATAATTTTATTATCAATTGTAAACATATAATAAATATTTGTAGTTGACATGTCTTTCCTAGTTACTCACAATATACGGATGCAAGAAGTTGCGTACCCATAAGTCTAACTTTTTGAATACCGAAGCCTTGTCAGTGTGTTGACTTGCCAGTGTCAGTGAAGTTAACAAACTGAGAAACCTAGTCAAGGTTTCTCAGTTTGTTAACTTTGCTAGCTTAAATGAACTTTTATCTTCATGTTGCATTTGATAACTATTAATTTCTAAGTTACTACTGGAGTTAATTACGATCCGACACAATACATTATAGTAATATGTACGCTTTCAAAGTCATAGATACCGCATGCAGCGTCTTTTAAAATTGAGACTTAATACAGAAAGATCAGGAGCCGACGAGCATTAATGCAGCGATTGATGAATGTGGAAGAAGGAAAAAGGGTGTGGCAGGACTGTAGTAAGTGGAAATCTATTGTCTCTGCCTACCCCTCTGGGAAAAAGGCGTGACTGTATGTATTTATGTAGATAGTGACGATATTAGACATTTTTTCGAGCTTCACGACAGCACACCTAACTGTGTTGCTAACACGTTACTTCCATGACGTGTGTTATAAACTTTTTTAGAAGTTAGTAATCTCGTTTAACACTAGTAACGAGTAAAATTTTTAGAAGATATCTATGAATATTTTGTAGTATTTTTTATTTTATTTTATAGGTTAAAAGAAAAAAATTCTTTTGCAATAATATCAAATACTTTAACCTTTTTTTTAAATTTTCATAAAAATGGGCTTCACAAATGTAATTTACTTAAATTTAACAGAAATGAAGTATCTTTAAAATTCGTAATAGCGCCATGGATACCCACAAAGCAAGGTCTAACTCAATCAATTATGTTAATTTAGTCAAATTTCTCACCAGAATATTTTGATTCTATTTTTTTATATATTATGGAAGGGATAATTGGACTTTATTCATTAGACCCTTATATGATTTGATATTATGGAGTTTCTTGTTGTATTTTCTGCATAATGATGATATTTCGGACCCTATAACATTTTGAAAGAGCCTTTAAAGGCCTACATGAACCTTTAAAAGCTAATTTGATTATGATTGATAATGTTTATAAAAAATATACGATACACGACTGACGCCGCCTTTTCACTCTTTGAAACGTCCAGTCCGAAAACGATTTATTAAAAAAGATTTTTGTAAATCCAACATTAAGGTTCAAAAGTAATGTTAATAATTAACTTTAAACCTTTAAGTGATGTTCCTGTTGTTAATTAAAATTGTCCGTTGGTAGACCTTTTTTAATATTTATTGCTAATATTTACGTTTTAATTTCCTTTTTAATCTGTCCCTTTCTCATTAATAGCTTTCATTTTATATCCTGTTGCAGTTAAATCCTAACGATTTACGAATACCAACTAATTGTCTCTAATTTTGCTTCACTAATTCATTATTTTAGAAATGACTGTTATAGTAAATAAGAGCTGGACTCTGCGTGTTATCTATGCGTTTGCTTTTGAATCTAATATTGTTCGCTCAAAGAAAAATAAGCCTAAATTGCTCGTTATGATACAAGCTATCAGTAAAACCAAACAGACAGACTAGAAAATATTGAATTGATAGGACAAAAAAGTTTTTATGTCAGTACCGTAAATACTTCCATATCCAGTTAGTGAAAAGCTGTTAATTGGAGAGGCCTATGTCTAGTAGTGGCTGCGATAGCCCAATATAGGTGATTTTGTACTTCAATTATGTTTATTTGTATAAATGAACACAGGTTACCAAGAAACAACTTTATAGTGCTCTTTATTCTGTACCTGGAGGGCCTCCTCACTCAATAGCCGTCAACCTACTTGTGACTATAAAGTTGCAGGTATACACATCAAACAACTATACCTTAAATTATCCCAAGCTTGGACAAAGTATTCAACTATGTATTAAAAGATGATGGTGCCGATATCAGCCACGGGGGTTACTCTCATCGGAAACTAGTCAACTACGCAGGAGGTATTACAGTGTGCAAACACAGGTGCACACTTTATTTACGCACTTTCAAAGTCCGATAGCATGGCTATCCAACACGACCATGCTCTCCGAGATACGCGAGTCTAGATCCCGAGTTCCAAACAAACAACACTTTTTGATCCGATCCAAGAATCGAGCCCGAGACCCTTTGATTGGCAGTTATATATGCTAAATACTAAACCAACGAGACAGTATTATGAAATGATAATTCCACGACACTTATATTCAATCACGATGAAGAAAACATATCAGTTAAACAAACTAGATACGAGTAATATACGTAAAGTTGAATTTGCTTTTTTAAAGAGAGATTTGAGAAATGAGCAATCCATTGGTCAACATTTTCAATTCATTCGATGACTGAATGACTTGTTAATGTCCGGAGCCAACTAAAGCGCAAAAATCCGTACTACTGAGCGCATCAGCCATTAATTATCCATTTATTATATATTTTTAATATTTCCTGGCACTCCGTATCATATTCGATATTGAATTTCAAAAAAGGTTTCGAAATTTATGTTGATTTGATTAAAATTCATCTAGAACTCTTCGATTGAAAGTATGTAGAATAACAAACAAGAATAGTCAACAATTTATTACACAGATAACAACAAAAGATATATTTTAGACAAGCTATGTGTTAATTTAGTAAACAAAAAAGATTTTTATCTACTTACGTGTCTGCCTATATTGGGGCACAGGTTTAGCAAAGAAAAATCTAAAAATATTTTTCAAGTATCATATTTATGGCGATGCATATTATTTTTTGTCATTAAAAACAAATTTGAAACAGTACCAAATTTAATTTTCAATTTATCACATTAGCTTTAAAAGCAATTTAATACAATAAAAAAAAATGAAAAATATTATAAAAATACTGGGGAGTGTGTGGGGGCGAACCACAATCTTTCGCTCCCAGCCAACCTCACCTGCACGCGGTGCACCCTGTTAGATAACAAACGAGGCTCTGGCGACTGACCGATGGCGGTATATCCATCCCAACAGGCGTAACTAAATACAATAGGCCGGTGATGGGCAGCAGCGTCACCGGTGCAACTAGTTACGCCCTGCGATCACCAACCCGCCTGCCCAGCGTGGTGATTATGGGCTAAACCCCTCCATGAGTAAGCAACAGAAGCCACGGCCCCCAGTTCCCGGTAGTCCCGCTATTCCTGGTCATGGTGGCGACCACGGTTACGGCGGGACAGGGGGTGCTAAGAATCACCGGGTTACGGGAGGCCACCACAAACGACTGACCCTGGCAACATTCAACGGCCGCACGTTACGGCTAGACTCGCATCTGGTACAACTTGAGGAGGAACTTGGGAAGATTAGGTGGCACATCTTAGGGTTATGTGAAGGATACCATAATCCTCGACTCAGGTCACCTGATGTACTTCCGCGAGGGAGAACAACGATCTCAAGGTGGTGTGGGGTTTCTGGTAAACAAGTCGCTTTCTGGCAACGTTGTGGAAATTTCCAGTGTGTCGAACAGGGTAGCGTACCTCATTGTCAAGCTTACCGAGAGGTATAGCCTCAAGGTAATACAGGCCCTCCACTCCACTACTAAAACCCACTACAACGTTGTTATAGGTGACTTCAACGCCAAAGTGGGAGTACAAACCTGCGGCGAATCGGTAAATGGATCCCATGGATTTGGAAACAGGAATCATAGGGGGCAAATGTTTATCAACTTTCTCGAGCGGGAGGGGCTGTTTTTGATGAACTCATTTTTCGAGAAGCGGCCCCAAAGAAAGTGGACGTGGAAAAGCCCCGACGCTATGACCAAAAATGAGATCGATTTCATCATGACGGACAGGAAGCACATATTCAGAGACGTCTCAGTGCTTAATAGGTTTAACACCGGTTGTGATCACCGACTAGTCCGAGGTTCTCTGTATGTCAACTTCAAGGCTGAAAGTGTCCGCATGATGAAATCCAGGCTCCGACCATTTCTGCTCCAAGTCGAGATGGGATCTGGAAAATTCCAGTCAAATCTGGAAAACCGATTTGTTGCCATGGAAACCACAAGAGACGTAAACCAGAACCTTGAAAATGTGGTTCGAATCCTCAGGAGTGAAGGTATGAGATTTTGTCAAATGCAGCGTACAGGCACGAAGTCGAAACTTTCAGAGAGGACACTAGGGTTAATGAAGGAAAGACGTGAGAACCCGCCAGTCACTTCATCGGCAAAGTAGACTCTAAACCGAGAGATCAGTAAGCGTGTACGACACGAACTCCGATGCTCCAACACTCTTTTGATTGAAAGAGCAATCGAGCAGAATCGGGGGTCAAAAGCCACTTCACCGAAGATCTGACAGAAGTCAGCATTGACGAAATCGAGATGGCTCTTAGACAGCTGAAAAATGGAAAAGCCCCTGGAGAGGATGGCGTTACTACAGAGCTGTTAAAGGCTGGAGGTAAACCCGTATTAAAGGCGCTCCAAAAGCTTTTCAACGCTGTCCTGTTCGAAGGAAGGACTCCAGAGGCGTGGAGTAGGAGTGTGGTCGTCCTGTTCTTCAAAAAGGGAAATAAAACCATGTTGAAGAACTATCGGCCCATTTCCCTCCTGAGCCACGTCTATAAGCTGTTTTCAAGAGTCATCACAAACCGTCTTGCGCGAAGACTCGACGAATACCAGCCACCGGAGCAGGCTGGGTTTCGGAGCGGATATGGCACCATAGACCACATCCACACAGTGCGGCAGATAATACAGAAGACCGAAGAGTATAATCAGCCCCTGTGTCCAGCATTTGTGGACTATGAAAAGGCTTTGACTCGATCGAGATCTGGTCTGTTCTGGAGTCCCTGCAGCGTTGCCAAGTGGATTGCCGGTACATCCAAGTGTTGTGATGTCTCTACAAAGCCGCAACTATGTCCGTCCAAGTACAGGATCAGCATACAAGACCCATACCATTGCATCGAGGGGTGAGGCAAGGGGACGTTATATCCCCGAAATTATTCACTAATGCAATGGAGGACTTGTTTAAAACGCTGCACTGGAAAAGGCGCGGTATCAACATCAATGGCGAATACATCTCTCACTTGCGATTTGCAGATAACACCGTCATCATGGCAGAAACGTTGCAGGACCTACAACAGATGCTGTACGACCTGGCTGACTCGTCTGTGCGCATCGGCCTACGGATGAACTTCGACAAGACCAAGGTCATGCTTAATGAACATGTACTACCGGAACCGGTTGCCGGTCGTTCTCAAAGTTGTTCAAAAATATGTATACCTCGGGCAGGCTTTGCAGTTAGGTAGAAACAGCTTTGAGGACGAGGTGAACAGAAGAATCCAGCTAGGTTGGGCAGCGTTTGGGAAACTTCGTCGGGTCTTCTCATCGTCGATCACACAGTGCCTAAAGACGAAAGTCTTCAATGCGTGCGTCCTACCCATAATGACATAAGAAGCCGAAACGTGGACACTTGCGGTTCGACTGGTCCATAAGTTCAAAGTCGTTCAGCGTGCAATGGAGAGGTATATGCTCGGCATTTCTCTAAGGGATCGCATTAGAAACGAGGTGATCCGACAAAGAACCAGGGTCATCGACGTAGCCCACAAGATTAGCAAGCTGAAGTGGCAGTGGGCTGGCCACATTTTCCGAAGAACCGATAACCGTTGGGGTAAACGAGTTCTTGAGTGGAGACCGCGTCTCGGCAAACGTAGTGTAGGACGTCCACAAGCCAGGTGGAGCGATGATTTGCGCAGGACGGCTGGCAGGAGCTGGATGCGAGAAGCCATAGATCGAACTAAGTGGCGTGAAATTGGAGAGGCCTATGTCCAGCAGTGGACTGCAAAAGGCTGATGATGATGATGATATAAAAATACTTGTAATTTTGCACAAGTACTAACTCATGGAAAAGGTTACAATTATCTAGAAGGTTTCTACCCACTTGATTAGTGTAAAACTTCTAAAAAAATAACCTTAATTATCAATCCCAAGAACTTCTTACCATGGGAGAACCACACATCGGCATGCATGGCCGATTCGACCGGAGTGATACCAGGGCCTCACAGAAAACCGCTGAAAAATAGCACCTACGTTGGGTTCTACCGAGTCAATGAGGATACCAGAGGCCCATACCCCAACACCTCCCATCACCCAAATGCCGGCAACGCAGTTGTGACGTGTCCATGGGCAGCTGTAATCTCTTACCATCAGGCGACTCGTATGCTCGTTTTTCCCCCCATTCCATAAAAAAAAGAAACCGGGCTGGAGTGCGCTCTTTGAGGATGGCTCTCGTTCAGCAGTGAACAGCGGTATGCTTAAATAGTTCCAGCAGTTCCGCAGATTAACAAATTGAATAACCTATTATTTGTTAACTAGCCTATTGCCTCAAACACGTTGATATGTATTATGTCACTTAAACTCTCTTACTTAGAGAAACTTATAAACAAGTATGAAACTTTACGTTAGTATGAACAAAATTTCAGATAAGGCATTAAATCATCCCAAACAAATAAAGTAACATTAATAGGTGTGTACTACAGATTTGAATCAGAGTCTAAATATACTTTTAATAAACAAGATGTTTTAATAGCGATAGACATTTATTCTTCAGCATAATCTAATAGGCCCAATAAAGATTTTGTCGGTAGGTGTAGAAAATAAAAGACGTGTCGTAAAGTTCGGGATTAAAATTAAATAATTTATATTATACCTTTTGCATAATTTTACATTTTTAGACTAGTAAATACAAGTAAATTACTGGTACTCACGTTCGCAACGTATTTTATGTAATAAGTAGTGAAATAATCCACACCTCCTGCCAGCGCATCGTTTTGCAGTGCTGAGAAGCAAAATACACATTCAAGGATGTCACAAATAAGCGATATAATATCGGCGCAGAAGACACTTGAGGAGACCTTTATCAGAAAGATGTCAGATCTTGAATCTCAGATACAAAGTGCTGGTCCAGCCAAAGACACCGTAGCCAAGGTCGCAGAGGAATTCCGAAGTTTTCGAGAGCTGATTTTCTCGATGCTTGGTTTGCTCCGAAAGCAGATAGGCGAGTGCTCCAGAAAGATCGACGACTTAGAGACAAGACAACGGCGTAAATCACTGATTTTCTTGGGTGTCGAAGAATCTGAAAAGGAGGACTGTAAGGCTGTCGTGCTGCAACTTATCAATAATCACTTAAGCCTGAAGAACGTAACTGTTTCTTCTATCAGAGTCTGCCACCGACTGGGAGCGTCAAGTAAGGAACGTCGGCGACCAATGCTAGTAAGGTTTTCCAGTGTAGATGACAGATTGTTGGTATGGAAGGCAAAACCAGGGCTGAAGGGTTCTTCTGTCAGTATTAAGGAGTTCCTCACAAAAACCAGGCAGTCCATCTTCGCCAAGGCTAGGACACATTTCGGGGTTTCTGCTAGCTGGACTCAGAATGGCATCATAGTCATCAAGGTCCCTGGTGGTATCCGGCACAAAGTCACGACCATCGACGAGTTTAACACGCTACTGGTGAAGTACCCGAAGGCGCAATCGACTTCTTCGGGGTCTGGTGACCAACCCGCAGGAGATATCAGGTCTCATAGACAACAATAACAATTATTCAGTGATACTAATTTTTTTCTTTTTTCGGGCTATTCACTTTATTCTCCTTTATTATAGTTTGGGTTTACTTTAGGCTGCTTGTCTTAATTCCAGTACTCCTTATAAACAAAACGCTAATCTCCTTTATGTAACACAGACTCATTTTTTTTTTACCTGCACCTTTGTTTTGTTATTGATATGACAAAATATTAGCATACCCTCCTACTTACGTTCACTTTGGCATTTGTGTGCAGTGCAATAAAATAATGATAGCATAGATTTTAATTTTACCGTTCATTCTTAACATTGTTTTCGTTTGTTTTTTGCGTTCGTATCGGGAACTGATGTAAAATGTATCTTATGTTGTAGTTTTCTGTTTAATTTTTGTTTTTTCTCATTATCTTATTGATGTAAGCTGGCGGGTGGTGCATGTATTTTATTCATTTTTAGTTTTATATATTTAAAATTTATTTGTATCTATGTCGTCTGATAGCGAGTGTTATGTTTCCGCCTGTGGATCTGAAACCGGTTTAAGTTATCAAAGCTTCTCCTCCTCATTAGATACTCTCGGAGGTGTTCTACGCAACAAATTTAATTTTAGCAATAAGCATTTATTTAGTATGGAGAGAAGGGGAGGTGGCATTGCTATTTACCTACGCACTGACTTTTCCTACAAAATTATTTCATCTTCCTCTTCTATTGACTCTGCTGAATTCTTATTCTTAGAGGTTTGTGTTGGGGGCGTTAAAACTATCCTTGGTGTCGTCTATTGCCCCCCTTGTGTTGACTATTTTACTGAATTCGAATCAGTCCTTGAATCCTTGAGTACAGAGTATGCTCATCATGTCATCATGGGTGATTTTAATACCAATCTCCTAGATCAAAACTCCTGTCGTTCCCGTAAACTCCAACTCCTTTTTGAGTCGGTCAGCCTTAATGTTCTGCCGCTACATGCCACTAACCACAACAATAACGGCGAGGACACCTGGCTCGACTTAATTATCACTTCTAATCAGTCACTTGTCTCCTCTCATGGTCAATTAGATGCTCCCGGATTCTCACACCATGACCTAATTTTCCTCTCCTATACCCTCAAACCCTCTAAACCCAAACCCAAAATCCTATACAGGCGTTGCTTTAAGCGAATGGACATCGATAAATTGAGTGACGATGCTTCACGTATTAACTGGACATCCTTGATCGAATCAACTTCTATCGATGACAAGATATACATATTCAACGAGGCAGTGACTAAGTTGTACGATACTCATGCTCCAATTAAAAAAAATTGGGTTAAACGACTGCCCACACCCTGGATGACCAAAGATATACGGAAGGCAATGAAACACCGCAATCAAGCTTTTAGAACTTTTAAGAGGGATCGTGACGAAGTCAACTGGCAACTATATAAGACTGCAAGAAATCGGTGTAACCAGATGATACGGAGCGCTAAACGCCGCCATATTCTAGATAATATTTCTTTTTCCTCTCCTGCCGAGATCTTTTCTCTCCAAAGTGCTAGAAGCCTGCGTCCATAAACAGTTCTCCCGCTTTATTTATTCTAACAACCTACTTAGTCCTCTTAAGTCTGGGTTTCGACCAGGGCACAGCACGGTTTCTGCCCTTCTTAAAGTGACTGGTATGAATGAATGAATGCTAAGGTATCGTGGTACTGGTTGATTTTTCCAATGCCTTTAATACAGTCAGTCACGAACTCCTCCTTGCTGTCCTATCCCATTTCTTAGTCTCTCAAGAAGCGCTAGACTGGTTCTCCTCTTACCTTCGGGATCGTCAGCAGTCAGTCACGATGGAAGATTGTTCCTCTGGCTGGTGTCGTCTCGATGCTGGCGTCCCCCAAGGCGGTATTCTTTCACCTCTTCTCTTTTCAATCTTCATTAATCTCATCAAGTTAAAACTTCAGTGTTCCTATCATCTGTATGCTGATGACTTGCAGCTATATTATCAAACAGAGTTGTGCGATGTATCGTCCGCGGTCTCGATCGTTAATAGAGACCTGGCAGCCATTAAACACTGGTACGATATGTTTGGCGTATCGGTAAATCCAAATAAATGTCAGGGTATCATCATCGGAAGTAACCGTCGCATTAGCTAGTTAGACCTTGCTTCACTTCCACTACTTAGTTATGATGGTATGATTATTCCATACTGTGAAAGTGTGAAGGACCTCGGTTCGTACATCGACACAACCCTCAGCTGGCGAAAACAAGTTGCATCTGTGTGCCAGAAAGTCACAGGCTCGCTACTGACTCTTTATAGGCTTAAGAACTTTCTGCCAACAAAAACTAAAGTAATACTTGTCTAGACCCTTATAACCCCAATTATCGACTATGGTGACGTGTGCTACTTTGATCTGAATGCAGATCTGCTCAATAAGCTTGACCGTCTTCTCAACAATTGCATTCGATACATATTCAACTTACGGAAATATGATCACGTGTCCGAGTATCGGTCTCATTTGAAGTGGCTTCTAATTCGCCAACGTAGACAGACACGGGCGTTAACTATCCTTTATTCTTTACTCTTCTCTTCAAGCTCTCCTTCCTACCTAACTACTCAATTTCAGTATGTAATTTCAATCCACACTAAATACCTTAGGTCTTCCAACAATATGCTTCTACAATGTCCCACTCACCGCTCTGATTTTCTTCACTCAACTTTCTTCGTACAAGCTGTCCTTCTATGGAACGAGCTCCCTCTCGAGATCAAGATGGCTAAAACTAGGCAACGTTTTAAACACTTATTCTGGAAACATTTTCTACACATTCTATCAGATCCACCTTGATACCATCGTACTGTCCCCATATAAAATTATATTGCGTATATATTATGTATTTATGTGTATTTATATGTATGTAAATGTATGTATTTAAATACGTGTTCATTATATATATTAATATAATTACTATTTATGGTTTAATTATTTGTTATTCAGATATGATATAAACTTATGTTTAGTTTTGTGCATCTACCTTGTGTTGGCTCTGCATCACCCTAAGGTCGACTGATAGAAAATGCCTACGGCATTAAGTCCACCTTTGTCACTATTAATGTGCATAAAGTATAAATAAAATAAAATAAAATAAAATAAAGATGAACGATCTCAATATTTAGTTCTTAGAAAATAAATTCAAAATATTGTTAAATCAACTTTGATACAAAAAGCTCACAATGGCCCAATCAGCTTTTACAGATGTTATTTTTTCAAGAACCTTGTTACTTATATTAACAATTTTATTTTGTTAGAGTCTGCCTGTCTTGAGTTTACTAATTGAAGTTAGAGGAGTCCAACCCCGAGTAGGATCTAATGAGTCTTCAAGCGGCTCGCTGCCTTGTACCAATTAGTTTTCACCGACTTCAAAAAAAGAGGCTCATGTAGTTTAATTGATTGTATTTTCTTAGTCAATGTTTCTAGGTTGTTTCACAAATTATCAATTAGCAATCAGTTCAGGTTAGTTAATTATATGAACATACTGCAATACGTTATTTTGAGGTGCGGTATAGGGTTTACAAACTAAAAATAGTCAAGAATATTCATCAAATCATATGGTGTATGTAAACATAATATTACTAAGTCTACGCCGCAAGTTCTTTAAAGTTAACAAAAGAACACTGACAACCGGCATCTCCTCTCACTTGATAATATCCAGAAGCGGCTGCTAGGTCAGACAAAATTAAAAATATCTGTATGTTATTTTTTGATTTTAAATTATTCGCAATACCAATGCTGATATGATAACCAGCTTTAAAACATACTTTCTAGATCCTAAAAAAAGAATAACTACGCAGCTAAGGCTGTCATCATTGGTATTTAAAATGAAAAACAGCCGTAAAGTGGTAGAAACTACCAGCATAAATATTTTATAGTAATACTACTTTAGGATGTGAAAATAATGACCCATTCAAAAATAAAAACAATTAAAAATTGGTCTACGGACAGTAAATATATCAACAACTAAACTGAAAAATACTTTATTTTGATAGTTATCTTTAGCTGATCTGTGCAAAATTTGTTTTGTGTCATTTTCTTAAAAATAATAATAATTTTTCACGTTTTTGAAACAATATAATTGATTTTGACTCTAGTTAGTAGTGGTGTTATGTTAAAAAAAAGGATTAAATATTTTTTTATATGAATGACGGCCAACGTGTATCTACTCTGCTTGGTGGTCACCATTCTCGTTGCAAATGTAGACAATGCAACCTGCACCGTTACGTCGTGACACACACTACACCTTAGTGTGTGTCTATTAAGATGTGTCTGCATCATTAGGTCTCCGGTCTCGCACTCACCAACGAAAAACGATATGCGCGTGAATGCTGTTGCTTCCGTCTGAAATTAATTTTTGGCAATTTAAACCATTGCCCGTAATTGCCGCGTTTAGCCAAACTATTCAGTTGAATAATAAAAGTTTTAGGAACGATATCCCGACTTCGTAAAATTTTTTGAGAAAAATATTATATTTAATTAATAAAGCCGATGTCACCTGGGCCATCATTACAAATCTATAAAAATCTTATTCATTAAAATCATTTCAGTGGCTTAGCCAGTGGTATATGCAAACTTACACAGACTATCAAAACTATTACCTTTTTTTTGGCTTCACCATAGTGAAGTAAATAGAACACGCTTTTGTTCTAAAACTAATCCCAGCTAAAATATTTGGTCCGATTATCACTATTTTCACAAAAATGAACGTAATAAATAAGTATACCTATGATTATAGTCAGTATAATGCTAATTGAACATCTGAAATTTCTGAAACATGTACCACCCATTGATCTTGTTAAATTTCCTACTAATTATTATACGTGGTTGGTCTGCGAGGTTGCCGCCCTAAACATGACACAAGGCATTTTTCTTATTACTTATTCTTCTATATAGTCTACTGGAGCCCTACATACAAATACTAAGATATTCAACTACGTTCACTAGTTTTTATTAACGAAGGTTGCTATTTTCGAGTCGAGGTTGGAAACTTTATAGACCATCTAGTATACCCTAGAATACAAAAGATACAAAGTTAGTATTTGCTTACACTGTTTTCTTCAGTCTTCATGGAGGTACGAGCCTGAATTGTCGATTAAAGTCAAACATGAAATGTAACACTACTGCAACATTAGTACTTGCATAGAGTTCATTTTCGTTCATAAGTTTTACATAAAAGGGGTAATAGTACAAAATAAAGCCTTGTTAGCAAAAATTTAGATGGAAATATTCTGGGTTTACGCCAAATAGTTATTTTAATGTTTCATGTACGAGCAAACGTTTTGATGTAGATAAACGGAGGAAATTCGTAATAAAAATATTCTAATTGTTCGTTAAAAAAAATACTTCTATATTATCTTAGGGCTTAAATCATTTTTGTCAAAAAAATATCCTAACCAATATGATCATCAGACGTATGATATGTAGCTTTACTTAAATGACAAAATATTTAACTATAAATGTAAGTATTCCCGAGTACATACTGTACTGTCGATTTGACACAAATTGAAAATGTCCAAAATAAATGTATATTTTCCTCTTGACTGAAGCTCACGTTTCACATCACACTTTCTGATCTTAAGGAAAACTTTTTCAATTATTCTTCGATAAAATATGCCATATATTATATTTTGAGAACTCTATAAGAGGAAAAACTAATGCTACCAAAAAAATAAACTAATTTGACTTTGCGCTAAAAAGAAACAGAATACTTTAGGAGTAAGATACTTATGTCATCGTATCTTTTTAATAGTAATCTTCAAAGGGTAGTGTTATAAGATAAATAAAGTTTTGCACTCGCTCGAAGTGTGCCGAGCGTGTAATGTCTGCACGGGGAGACATAGCCCAGAGCTTATCTGCGGCGGTCGGGCGCCGGGCCCACAGCCACGGAGGCTCACATCCGGCCTCCCACCGCGACAGATCAACTTATCACATCAAACATTCACTCGGCGGCTCTTAACAACTCACCGAACGGCGACAGAGCGATACGCTAAATAATACATGACCCACCTCGAGCGGTGACGGCTCTCCGAGGTAGTCCCGATTTATAAATCACCCGACACTAGCATTCTCAACACAAACACAGAAACACTTCACGTCACAGGTGTTCGCCCGAGTTGGTTCGGATCGCACGGCAGAATGTACGCGAGCTTCAAACACGCTTTGGAGCAGCGGTGAGGCGACGTCCGAGTGATGCGGCGGGTGCCGCGGGACTAGCAGCTCAGCGCGCACCCCGCACTCGCATTCCCCGAACACTTTTCTCCAAAGCTATGACGGCGTAGCATCGTAGCTAATTTGTAGCAACGCAGAAGTTTACTTAATATTCGTTCAGATTTTACAACTAAATTTATTTTATTCTATTTATTTATTTTCATCATAACCATAATATGTGTTAATCAGCATTGTCTCTTTTATAAGGAAAAAATATTGAAATCATTAAAATTATAACGATGCAACAGGAATGTCATCATTTCTTTCCTGCCCTCAATAAATATACTAGTTGGGAGTGACTTCTAATATCAAACATAATGTTTCCAGTCCCTAAGTTACCTTGGGGATGTATAAGTTAAAAAGCATATAAAGAAAAATTGGAAAATGGGGCGAGGAACCGAGAGACCGGGGAACAGACACATTAGGACAGTCATATTAACATCAACTCAGTCTGCTTCCTTCTCGTCTTCACTTATGCCAAGAATATTAAGGTACAGCTACTAGTTTCATTCTGTGTAGAATGCGCTTACGATGTACGGGTGTCACACTCAGGAGTCAGTGCCAGGTCCATACTTGTGGAATATAGGCTTCCACGATTTTCTTACAATACCTATGCCATCCGTATATACCCTAAACGCATATGCGGACGATGGTTCATTACTGGTGGAATCTGATACTAGAACGGGACTTGAGAAACTGGTTAATAGATGTTTAAACTTAATATTTCTTTGGAGTGTACGTAAGTGCTTAACTTTTGTACCAAAAAACCTTCCAGCTACTTCTGATAGGTAACCTCAACTCACTGCCGATTATTAAATGTGAAAATGTTACTCATTCAAGTAAAACCTCGGTTTGTTGTATGGGATTATTTTTTTAAAAACTTGCGTTTATCGAACATATAAGAATAGTGAATAAAAACTCTAAAACGAACTTCTTTGCACTGACGAGGATATCAACTGCGACATGGGGTCATTTAATACACTAAAGATTGTCTATGGAAATACTAATTTGGGTTTTATTTGCTACTGTGCTCCTGTATGGGCCGATAAGACGACCGTATGTGTTGCCCGTGGCAAGCTGTAACAAAGCCAACGACTCGCATTGATTTTCTTGTTCAAAGCATATAGGACAGTTAGCACTGAGGCTTTACCGGTGTTCGCAGATGTTCTGTGTGGTGTTCGATCTCTAGGTGCAAAGATGTATAGCCATATACTGTTTCACACTACAAGACATAGAATGCGAATTTTTGGGCGTACGAGACTGCAATAAAATCATAAGACTATTTCAACAGCTCATAATGGAAAGGCAACAACGATGTGAGGAATTATCTCGGGGGCGCCACTTCTACCAGTTCTTCTTATCTATTTGCGAATGGTTGTCGAGGTCACAACTTGAGGCAGATCTCTGTACCACTCAAATTCTTACAGGCCACTGTAACTTTAAGAGCACACTATACTCATTCAAATTAGTCGATTAACTATTGTGTCATTGCTCAACACCTGATTCTAGCTGTGAACAGTCGGCTCATTTTATCCTCTGGGAATGTAGTCTATTGTACAATGAACGTAACATAATGCTAAATAACTTACAAATGACATTTGACATGGTATACTATTGGGATCTTGTGTATCTACGGTAAATTGCCATGCGTTTTGGCGATTCTGCCATACGTAATATGGTAATCAAATAGTTCAAATCAATAGGTGCTTCCTGGTTCGAATTAGGAGTATGTCTATTTTAACTTAATTTCGTCTCCTGATTTGCTAAGGAAGGGAAAACACATTAGCTAACTACTAAACCAATGAAGCAGTTAACATCAGCTCAATAAATTTTCAAAACAAAACAAATCTTAAATTCATAGCTTGAAAAGAACTTTAAATGATGTAGCCAGATACAGAGTAATTTCAACTTGAGTAATATTATTTCAGGTAAATAAAAAGGTCCCATTATATTATATATTGTTAAACAATTTTGGCAACGAGAGTTTTATTACGCAACAAAAAAACAAGGAAATTGTAAGGTAGTTGTGAGTTGATGGGTACATTTACAATTTATTTTAAAAAGGTGTACCCTCTGAAGCGAGCAGGACCACAGTAATGTGAGCGGGAAACTCGTTAGCCAACTAAAGTTTCACCTTTAAAGTGTTTTATTAATGGCCGATGGGAGTGAACAACAGCGGTTCAGATAACTTGCTCGCCTTTGTTTAGGACTTAAACGAATCGGGAGCTCGCAATCGCCCTATAAAACCAATTCTATCAAGTTAAAATGAGTCTTTTTAAAAAGTCACGTTATTGAACTGGAGCGAATCAGATAAGTTCTTTGTGCTGTTCTTTGATTCCCTCGCAATCGGCTTACCGGCCTTTTGTCCATTACATCGCAGGATGCAGTTCCTGACATTAGCTGCCCCACTTACGTTCTATTATACTTTCATAAAGTATTTTAGTAAGTCCAAGGTTGCCATAGTGAAATGTAGTAAATTATAAAACAACGCTGTGCATAATAAAACAACGCGCCAGCCCTAATTATGTCTCGCACACACGCGCGCCCCTTGACGGTCTAATTGTGAACTGTGCGTACGTTTGTACGCGAACCCTACTCGACTTTTGTCCCACTGTGTGTTTGCTTATAATTTCCGAGGTTCGGATTTATATTTCTCTGTGGGAATTATTCTGACTCGACAGGATCTAGCACGCTCAAGCAAAATAACTCGATACTGAATGTAAACTGACGTTTATGTCTGTAATTTTTTTGTTTATGACATTTGAGGGCTTTGGACGACAAACAGGCTTACATGTGGGACTGTGTACACTTGACGAACGCACCGCTCGGCTGTTCTATATGTACATACAAGTATGTATCAATGTTCAAGATCGAGGCTCATAAAGTGGCGGACACAATTGATGTATTTAGGGCGGGTGTGTATCAGGTGCGTGTACAAACATTGCCTAAATCAACATTGTTCGGAGAGATAGTGGGACACAGCGCTGACCAGCGCTCGCCCACGTTTATAACCAGATCATTTGACTGCGTGTTTACGATAATTAGTGCCTACTTGCGATCTAGTACCGACCTTTAGTAAATAAGGAAGGTTCAAACATATTTGTCAAATTAGTCCAGAAGCGCTATTCTGTGAGCTTATGCTAGGTTGGCTAAATGCTTTTATAAAATGGTTTCATGTTTCGAAAAAAAGGATATGCCATGATAAGTACTTGGATTATGTCAGGATCACATCTCCTAACTTCTGCTAACTGTTGCCGAAAAGCAATTATTAGCTTGACATTAGATTTTCCTTACCATTTTCTTATTTTATTTAGGTACAGTGTCTTGGGTAACAGTTGTAGGAAGTTTAGCTATTAAATATTTTTGTCCATTTAACTGATATCGATCCTCTTGGTAATGTCATCATTTTCAGACAAAATAAAAGAACAAAGTGTATCATAGTAAAGAAAACGGATTGAAACATACAACAATTTTAATTTTATAAAGTATTTTTATTTTTGGAAGATTGTATGAGTTTGAGTAAGAGATTGTAAAATTCCAATAGAGAAATGAGATAGAAAGAATAGAACGGAACCTGAGACTGCAATAGCATAAAGAAGCTGGTGGTTGCAAATACGTTTGTCAGTTTGTCAAGGGCTTAGCTACCAATAGTTCAATAGTATTTTAAATTAAATACAAATCACTTTTGATCTGAACACGAACTCAGAGATAACACAGAGCTAACTTAGACTTCGAGACAAGGAGATTACATTTTTTCTTTTCTATCAGTTCTTTTTATACAATTTAAATAATTCCAAAATTGACTTAGGCCATTTATAAAGTTGTATAAAATATTTTAGAATAGTTTAAAATTAATATCGTTGTTCTACAACAAATAATGTTGGTTCGACGTAACGTACCACGTGGTTGGCTTAACGATTGCCGATCAAGAGGTCTCGGGTTCGATTCCCGGGTCGAACTGCTGTTGGGTTTTCTTACTAGACATTTTTAAGAGCAACCCCGAGTATGCTTGTGGTGATGTTTCTTACCCGTGCCTCGGAGAACATGTTAAGCCGTCGATCGCAATCACTATTTGGAAGCCAGTGTTCTTTAATATACTGGCAACTAGTTCAATCTTCGAACTCAGTTCACCCTCATAATTGCAGAGGTTTGATGCCAGTCGCTCCATAGAAAAACTGATATTCAGGTAAAACCGGTTATACTAGTAGCCTAGTAGAAGATGATGGACACATATTGTTGATTTATTAAAACGGAAATTTCTAGTCTTTTGAATTATTTTTCATATTTAAATTAAAGTGTAGTATTGAACAAACAACAAAATATATAAAGTAATAAAGTAATTTGCTTAAACATTGTAAAAAGTTAACAGAAATATATTGAATATTAAAAAAAAACACTCTGTTGTCACTTTGTTGAGGTCATCTGTATGGCGTTCGTTATTGCATAGTCATATCTGTAAGTTGATTCAAACATAAATTAGTACAACTTGTTCTAGTAATGTTATAGTTATTCATAATCATTTCCTGGTACTGTAACCTTATAACTTATATTATCGATACAACACTCCCTTTGGGTTTTGTTTCTATTATTCGGAGTTGAATTAAACATATTTTATTAAAAAACAAAACAAAATGTTCATTTTACAAAATATTTGAGCTAGAAGAAGAAAATAATGTTTTATTAAAATCCAAACGCCATAACCAACTTTGCCCGGCGCTGCGCTCGCGTGTTTTTGGCTTATCACGATAAAGAGTAGCCTACGTCCTCGCAAAAGACTAAAGTATTTTCATGTTTAATTTCATTGAAATCGTGCAGCAGCTTAGCCGCAGAAGCATAACAGACAGAGTTACTTTAGAATATATACTAATAGCATGGATATATATGTCTCAGGGCGTTCTGGAAAATAAATAAAGAAAAGCATGTTACAAGGTTTGGCAAAAACATAATCGTTATATCTAGGGTCAGTTTAAACGCAAACTTGACTATCGAGATACCTCGATCAAAATATCTTTGTGAGGATATTGTGTACATTTTGTACTTTAGTCCTTGCAAACTTTTGGGCCGAAGCTTTGGTTTAATTATTGTAGATCAGATTCTCGCTGGACATAATAATAAGTTTAACAAGTTTACTAACGTAGCAAAATATTTCTTTTTTTTTTTTAATGAATTTTAAAAGTCATTGTTTGTTTGGACGGTCTAGATGTTAATATTTTATTTATTTTATCCCAAGATTGTATAAAAGAAATTTCGTTATGACCCTTAAGGTGTTTTAAACGTGGTATTATTAACCGTTTCATTAAGAGTTCTTTCGTCTTCGTAATTAATAAACATAAATAGAAACACCCTAGCTGAATGTTTAGTTGAGTTCAGTGAAAATTGAAAAATAACAGCTAAATATAGAAGAACAAATATAAACATATAGCTTGAAGGGATGAAAAATGTTTGTCACTGAATGTCATTTGTGAAGATATAACATTCCTACGAATAAGTGACCCCTGTTTACATATCGGACCCTTGCTCGAACCGTCGCGTTATTACGACACATAAGACAGGCAGACTGGCAATCTTAAACACACATATTTTTGGAACTTACTAATATATTTTAGTTGTTTAGTTGACAAAAGCAACTCCGTCTCAACTGTTATAACGTATTGGTTATAACGTGATGTTATATAGCGTATAAGCTTCCTTAATAACGGGGCTATTTAGTACTAAAATAATAAATAAAATTGGACATCTCGTGAAAAATCCCTATTAATTGTAACTGCTGTAGTAGTAGTGATATTTCCTGATATCATCACTTTCATTAAAAACAACAGACAAATATATATATTTCTACACCATCTAACGGAGACATACTGAACTACGGAGTAACTACTGATCCTTAATCACGCTATGAAATTTCTCGAGACGTTTTGTATACGTATATGAATAACTTACTCACATTATTTGTTTGAGTATGGTCTATTAGACACAATGACATAACAAGCTTGGTCACGGGATCTTTCCTTCCTATTGCAGGATAATACCGGCTGTCCCTCCATATGAGCTGGTTCATTTCAACTATTGTTTTATTTGATAATATAATTATAAATTAATAATGTATAAAATGTCATAAGATATACAAAACGAAATTCGTCGGATACAAACAAACATACAGCTAAAGCTAATGAAAGTATGTTAAGAAAAGAGGAAGATGCTAATGTCTTCAGACAATCAGTTGGAAACAATAGGTCTTTTAATTTATATTATAATTTTAAGTACAGAAAGATTGTTAATTGCTGCTGGTCTCTGAATTGTTAATTGAAGTGGCCGTTGCTAGATATTTTATTTCTTATTTAAGGTTTATTAATAGGACTTATACAACAGATGTTATTATTGTCATTAACACTCGGAAGAATACCATACCTCTTAAATTCTATATATATAAAATACACCTATATGTGTATGTATTTTGTTCACTCTAAATCAGGCAGAACCTATACTGTAGCACCCTGCTGATGAAAGTAGTTACATTATTGTAACTAAATATACTTAATTACTAACATGTTTATGTAAAACACACACTACACGGTTGGCCTGGTGGTTTCGGTGGTCGCCACACCGCTTCTTACTGCGCCAAGTGTTGTGGGTTCAAATCCTACATGGGAGAACACTTTGTGTGATCCATAAATTGCTGTTCTAAGTCTGGGTGTACTGTGTGTCCGTTTCATGTATGTTTGTAAAGATCCCCGCGACACAGGAATTTATATTCCTAATGCGGGAGTTGTCTTTTTAACACATAACACATAAACATAAATAATACGGTCGAATATTATATATGAACCTCCTCCTTTTCTACGAAGTTTAGCTAACAGTAATAAAAAAAATAAACTGTAAAACCCAACAGCATCCTACAATAAAACAAAAAAAAGTCACTAAATAAATAATAAAATAAATAATATAACAATCATAATTAAAAAAAAAGTCAATATACCTAATTGAACATTATGAATGAACCCACATGCAAAATTCATACATACACAAGTCAATCCATTAAACAATCACCGTTCATATTATAGAACGGCTATTAATAGCTCGTCTTTAAAACTTCATAGTTAATTAGATATTGACATGTGGTCATAAAAAAATGAACACACAAAGCCCGAAGCCTACTGTATATAAGAATTTATATATATACATATATATACGCCAGGCAGAAGAATTCATGCAGATAAAATTACGTTCACATATTCATGCATATAAATAGTTACACAAAGAGGGAATCGCACCTGCGGTGCGCTTGCGCACCCCAAGTGACACTCAGACGAACAATTGACGTGCCGTGTCTATTGATATTTTAATGTTTGGTAGTTTCAGTACATATTGTAAGTGGCCCAAAGGCATATTTCAGCGAATGACATATTGTTGTAAAATAATTGTAACAATTTTTGCATCCGGTGTCCTTTTGAGACAATCTTTCTGTAAAGACACTAAATGTTTTAAGTAAACAAATAAATATTTAGATACTCAAACATAAGAATTTATGACAAGAAACAACACCAATATTATCTCTACATTCAATCTCTTATTTGTGATAGTATTTTGAGGATTGGAAGAGGTTGTAAATATCTTTTTTATAGCTATTTAACCTTCGCATAGTGGAAGGGTTTGTTTTCGTTAGTTTAGCCATGTGATATATCTTGTTTACTCATCATATATTGATACGTATCATCACTATGAGAAGTGCAAAATATGTATGACAAACATGGGTCGGTATGTGTATTGTTACCTACGTTTTTGGATGTTATAAGAGAAGAGGCATGAACAGAAGAACATTATTTTAATCGATATTTATATGTTAAAGTACCAGAGGTATTCCACGTACCCACGACGACTTACCCACGTACCAGAGGAATTGCAAAATTTGAAGCCAGAATCAGGAAAAATGATAAGTAAAGTAACTGCAAAAAATATAACGTTACCATAGATTTATTAAATTGTTAAAAAATAACCTTATTAAAAATTATATATTTAATGTAAATAATGTAACCTTATTCTAAATCACAAAAGCGTTTTACGTAAATGCTTTTGTGAATTAAGAATTAATTCTAAAACAAAGCGTTTCCAAGAAGGTATGAATTGGTTTCAATGTAAACGGAAGTTCAATAACTGTGTTCATTGAGAAATCGTAAATCCATAATTCACTGTAAATACGGAGTATCTTATCGAGCAATTGAATGAAGGCATTTTGGGAGTCAACCCACAGAAACACTAGTACTTGAATAAACATAACAAAAAGCCTCCCAAAATCGTTTGTGAACAGTATAATAATCCAACCATCATTAATATTCGGGCGGGTTCACACGCCGGTTCGGCGGTTATCGACGCTCGTAAATTAATATCGGGTACAGACGACACAGTGCGGCCGCACACCCAGCGCTCCAATTACGCTGTACCCGCATGTATTTAAGCGAGGCCTGGGATGCTAAACGGTTAATCTTCGTACAGATTTTGTCAGTCTTAGACACGATACCTCTCTAATTCAATCAGAGAAGTATAGTGTCTATGACGTACAGGAAATTTTATTTGACATGTAATGTTTTTTTTCCTGCCTTTAGTAATTAGTCTAGTGGTAAGCGTAAGCGACAGCAGACCACGAGGTTTCGAGTTAGATCCCCGGGTCGGACTGCTGTTGGATTTTTCTTATAAGAAATTCTTAATAGCAGCCCGGAGTATGGAAAATGACGGTGTTTCCCGCCCGTGCATCGGAGTGCCCGTTGGTTACATTCCTCTCCAGCACCACGTTTTAAAGGCTCCCAGTCTTTTCCTATCCCGATTAGGTATTGTTAACACTTTACTGAACAACATAATAATGATTTGAACAAAAATTATGTCGTGCAGATATACGAACGACAAAGATAATAATAATCTGATTATGCTCTTTGGTAATAAGTACACAAGGGACGCCCATAATGGATGGCAACAGTAAATTAACGAATTATATGTTTGGGAGAGATAATTTGGAGTCTCAAAGCTGTTGCAGACTTTATTCTATATTATTATGGTTAATATAATTAATTGAAATAAGAAAGCTATAATGAAAATTATCTTTTTGATTTTTTTCCAATTATATGACACGATTGTGTAAAGAATATAACAAAGTTATTTGTCACATTTGTCAGTGATGTCTTCTAAATCAATGAAGAAGTCAAGATGCGTAAGATTACATATGAAAATATTGGCAAAAAAACTGTTATAAGATCTAAATACTAAAAGAAAAAACATTGTTGTATTATTAAGAACAAATATACATATTATATTGTTGTATTATGACTGCCTCGGTAGCACATTACTAGCCTATACAACTGCTGCACTTGAGGTCGCAGGTACAATTCCCGGGCAGGACCAAATGATTGTGTGATCTGCAAATATCTGATTCCGAGTTTGGGTGACAACTATGTACAATTTATATGTATTTAAAGAAAGAAAAGAAGTATTCTATCAATCAATTTAGCTATCATAATACTAGATCTGCTTAGGTTGAAGCTAGATGACATTGTGGGTGAAATGTCCATAAATTATGCCCAAAAAAAATATTTCTTTAACATTCCGCAAATCATTTATTTATATAAATAGATTACAGCAAAAACGATTCCAATGAATCGAAGATAACTCAACAAACATATAATTAGTAAACAATTTTTATACTTATGTTCATAATATAGGGAGAGACGCGCTTCGGCATCCATGGGCCGCCTCGAGCGAAGTGATACCACAGCCTCACAGTAAAACCGGTGTGAAACAGTGCGCTGATTTTCACCCAGTCAGTAAGAATACCGGATGCCCATACCCTAATCCCTCCCTCATATCCCACACCGCTCTTGTGATGCGTCTACTTGTCGCTTCTGGTGTTGCGAGTGTCCATGGGCGGCGGTAATCGCTTATCATCAGGTGATAAGTTTTCTCGTGTGCTCCACTATTGCATGAAAAATAATTGTTATTCTGGAATACAGTAGTTTAAGTCTCATATTACAACCTTACTTATTAAGAATGATAATCGACATTTTGAATTGAAATAATTCTTTAAAACTATAAAGGATAGACCGAGATTAATATAAAAAGAACTCTGAAGTCAAGCTCCTACAAATTTATTTATCTGTATTTGAATATTAATTTTATCGCACATTTACACAACGTTAAGCAAATAAAAAGAGTATAAAATCTTCAGGACAATACCTGTTTCAGTAGCCTCATAAAAAGCAATTATAATTAAAACAGTCTGAGATTTTTATGCATGCCTCGCTAACAAAGGATAATTTTAATCACTTTTTAATTTTATATTGCCGCGTAAACGATATTATACGCAAGAGAGATAGCAGCCACTAACTTTTGCTATATCATTAAAAGTCCACACCTGTTTGAGTGCAGTGAGTCACCGTACGTGTATGGCCTGAAAAGTTTCTGAGCTAACGGTCACACGAGAAATTTTATCTATGTTTTTTCTCTTGAACTCTTGATGCGTAATGAAAATGCAAAGATTCACAACTACATTCACTAGTTTAATTGGTGACCGCTGCTATCTTCGCACTGAGCTCGGAAACTTTTCAGATCATCTGGTTTACGCCAGAAGTAGGTTTTACGCGTCAACTTATCCACTTCAACATCACTATCTGCATTACACGTTTAAAAGTGCAATATTAGAATTATAACTGACTTTGGTTAGGTAAAGCTATAGTTTACATTGATTCATCTCCACAATAGTATTTTATATTGTGTAAAATATCCATCACCGTCATTGTCTCAGTCAAGATAAAAACACTTCTAAACATAGGTATTTCCCAAGTCTCGCTGAAACAACCGATGTCCTGTATACTTATCCTATATGTACAGTCAATAAATTTTATGATGCTATTGATACACCTAGTCATTAACAGCAAATTATAATACTTTTTATTACATGCTATATGTACGGGGTACATTTGTGTGCTAGGTTTGGTGAGAACTGTTTTGAGTTCATTAGAAACGATATATTTAATTTTTAGAAACGGACTGTATGGCTTGATGTATTCTGCGGCTTCTGTCTACCAGAGACTGCTTGCAGTTTCTTCCTGTTGTACTGGGCTGCTTTAACTGCTAACTCTGTACTGACCTGATCTGTGCTGAACTGTTGAACTGAACTGTTGACTGTTGAACTGTTGAATTGTTGACCTGAACTGAACTGTTTAGGACCCAATTGTGGCTCTCCTTTTATATTGTTTTTTTTCTAAATTAATATAGGCACTCCCAATGGCCAACCAATCACAAAGCTTACATTTTCGTCAATGAAATTCGAGTGGCTAATGCTTAGCTACCTCGAAACTTTACCACAACGAGAGCTGCGTGACAATTTTCAGCGATTTCGCCCGTTAATCTACATTTTTGGCTATTAAAGTATAAATTTTTTAATCCTAAACTTGTGATATAATACAGAAAAATACAAAAATAACAATAAATTATATACACAAGTTATTATCACTAGCATTGTCCTTCATCCGTTATCAGTGATATCACCGCCGTACCCCGTACACTATATTTCAAAGAAAATTTAACTGATTGTTTTATGTTTTTGAGGCCAAACCTATAGCATGCAAACATTTTCAGACGAAACAAGGAAATATGGTAAATTATTGTATACAAAGAAATGGAACCAGACAATCATACAGAAAGAAAGAATCTTTGAGTGAGGTCTAATCGTTGATGTCGATACTATCTGGCGTTAGAATTTTCATAGCGCGATGCAAAATTATTCATTAATCTATAGTTTGCTGTTTCCTCGTTAGACAGTGCCAACTGTTCGATATATATTTTTTACAGTACAAGTTGCCGGATCTTCCTTGGGGTAGGTCAACGATTCCTCCCCGTCGATGGCCAGTTCGGTCGGAGACGACGGGGGCAGAGAGGTCGACATTCCGCCCGTCAGGGAATCGGAGGTAGGGGCGGCTGTTGTTCGGATCCGATCCAAGAACACCGCCCCCGGGCCGGACGGGGTACCAGCCCGAGTGATGGCCCGAGCCCTCGACCACATGTCGGACCGCCTCAGGGAGGTTTTGGACGCTAGTTTGGCGTCCGGACGCTTCCCTGAGTGCTGGAAGAGCGGGAAGCTGGTCCTGTTGAGGAAGCCGGGACGGCCTGCCGATTCGGTCGTGGCCTACAGGCCCATCGTGTTGCTGGACGAGGCGGGCAAATTGTTCGAGAGGGTGCTCTCTGCCCGCATCGTCCGGCACCTCAGCGAGGTGGGCCCAGACCTGTCGGACGCTCAATTCGGGTTCCNTGTTATAATTCAAAGGCTTATACGGTATGAAACCCACTCTAAAGTGACCAGTCGGTTCACCTTGGACATATGCTTTAGATAATTTTTTTTAAGCACGTTATAAGGTTGAAAAGAGAAGCGACGATTGAAAACTCCAGCTGGAAAGACGTGAGGTGGAACTAAATTAGTATTAGTCGTCAGATTTGAAACTGTAGGTTTCCAGTATGGTTTAAGAAAGGAGGGTCTTGTCCGTGAAGCGGTTAAACCAAAGGCGTGCAACTAAATATCCAAAGTAAAGGAAATTTAACGATGATGTCTACATATTGATACGTGAAGCAAAACTTTGTACTCCCTTTTTACTAAAACTATGTGAACGCAAGAGTATGAAATTCAGCTCAGTCAAAGTTTGGAGGAGGAGGGCAGGAAGCTAAAAATAAGCAAAAATAAAGCAGCAGCTTCATTTTCGCTTATGTATACAGTATACGTATCTTTGCGAAGTTTCAGCAAAATCGGGTGAAGATATCAGCTTAAAAATTGAGTTTCAAGATTACACTAAAACATACATACATACATTACAAATTAATAAATAGCTTGTAATAATAAAAAGGCTATGTGTGTATGTGGCCCCAAAAACATGCTCTAACCAAATCGGCAGTGTACCGAAGAAGGGTTTTTTCTTCATGAAACCTGTTGCCGCTCAATAAAAAGACAAAATAGGCTCATAACAGAATTATTTGTTCTGGCTGCCAAAAAGCCTAAGAACGCAGTTAGATTAGTGATTTTTAATATATACATCTATATCTCTTTTAGCTAGCCAAACCATATAAACACAATATTTTTTGTTTCTGCAACGTAATCTCTTGTATAAAGCTGTAATCGTATTTTACAACTCCCACGAGAGTTGAGACAAAGCTGAATTCTCAGTTGAAACCGCGTGAACGATGAAGCCATTTGTATTGATTTCAAAGGCAAACTGATACAATATTCATGTGAAACACACTATTAAAGCTATTTTCTTCTTAACAAATGGTTTCCTTGTCTCTGTGTTCCTTTAAAATTTAACGTAACGACAATACGTGTTTAGTAAACAGAATATTGTTTACGTCTGTTTTAAATAAAATGTAAGTTAGCATCAACGTTGAATATTTTTAGTATTCAAAAATAATTAATCTGGTTTATGAGTGTTACCAAATTATTAAACGTATTACGGCCTGAGCTATAAATTATTTATCAGTCGATTGGCGACATACACACATTGAGATATGAAATGTTTTTCAAAAACTATTGTTACTCAATAAATGCTATCTTGAAGGAGTGAAAAAATGAATAATAAGCGATAAAGAAGAATTTCATAAACAAATCTTTAATCTACAAAATTAATCGACGAGATTTTGACGTTGATGGTTAAGAGACTTATAATATAGATAAATAATATAGATACTTATGATATAGATAACTAAATTTGAGATATTAATAAAATAAGTAGAAACTCCACACTTTAATATAGATTGCCTACTATCTCATTATAGGTGCCCACATCCAGTTGAGTTTTTTTGGTTGAACGGTTCAATTTGATTAGGATCTGGCACAATGCCGAATACATAAAGAGACTCTTCGCTTAATAATACTGACTGTTTTAATTGTATTTACAAAGAACTTTATTCAAAGATACAAAAACAACACACTATGTTTACAAGCTTTGTGATAAACTTAGATTTTTTCTCTCAAATTATTACTTGCCAAAAGTATATAAATTTTACCGTAGAAAAATAGCTCCAATATCCATTTTATCCAATAGTATCCAATTTTAAAAGTGGAAATTGAAAATATTCCACGTCGTTGTTAGTAAAAATAATCACTACAGCAACCAAAAACCCGACTGCCTAAAAGTTGATAGAGAGTCTGCTCTTTCGGTTGGTCAAATATATACTGCCTTCTGGATGAAAATATTGAGGATACTTCTATTTCCCTATCAAGACTATTATATTTATATTTTTGATAGTCTTTCCAAGCCTGTGTATGCTTCAGTTAATTCAACTCTTTTATTTTCAGATATGAAGGTACACATCGAATCATTAATTTAAGAATTTTTAGTATTCTCAACCTTTTTACGAAATATGAAAACATAAATCTACAACAAGATGAGATATGAAAAAAATATGATAATGGTATACACCAGCGATGTTGCGAGCTAACAATGACGATTCAGATGTCACTGTAAGGTTGTTTGTTGCTCGGAAGACTTTCTTGTATATAATAGCAGTCTTAGTGTAGACATCTACTATTCTTTTACGTTTTAATGATAAATCTCTTTCAGAATGTTGTTGGGAACCATATTGTTTTTTGAATTCATAGTTACCTTGTTATTTTTAAAGTAACCGTTAATTTTTTTGTTGGTCTTAACTTAGCCATAAAATCTTTATTGGTTATTTGGAGAGGATTTATAAGTATCTTTGGAAGTTCCAGATGTTTGCCTCATAATCTAGGAGTAATTTTACAAACGTTTTCTGTGAGTTAGTGTCCTTAAAGAAAAATTTTTTATGTTTATTATATAACGTTTTCCTTACACTTCAACATGGTCGAAATATCACACTATGTTTATAAGATGGTATTATAATTTGTAAGCCTGACTATGTTAGTTCCCGTTAGTTTGTAGTCCATTCGCTTAGATACGGTCGCTTTTCGTCAAAGTGAAGCCGCTACGAAATTAAAGGGGCCGCCTGCAATGTGCACTTGAGCAGTGTAGTGAGTACTTTTACCTTTACCTATAATTTTGTTGACTCTTCTAACGAAAATGTTTTAATAAAGGCTAGGAACATGAGTTATTTTTATTTTTTATGTAATTTGTCTTTACCTCGGCAAGCACCTAACTTTTATGAATTATATTCGTATTTCACAATAATAACCACAACTGCGTGCAGATAAACACAGTCTAAACGAATGGACTATAGATTTTTATTCGTGTGATCATCAAATTAAAATACTAGGTCTAAACAACAGCCTTCGGATTTCGTGTCTGTTTCATAGTTGGTTTAAACAACTGCCTTGGTGGTGCAGGGGTAACGTATGAAACTACTGTGCTTGACGACTCGGATTCGATTCCCGAGTAGGACCAAATATTTGTAGATCATACAATAATTTGATCCTACCAGGGAATCGAATTCGAGACGCAAATATCTGTGAACTCGCACGAATGCACCGCATCGCGCATTCCTGCGATATAACAACATTTTAGTCCACTCTCAGACAGCGTAAAGGAAAGACGCCACCGTCGTTGTGTGAAGAATGGACGTAGATTTTTTCTTTTCTTAAATTGAGGAGCGCACCGTCCTTTGGGACTCGAAACAATATTTTTGCGATCCATGTCACTATTCCCTAAACTCGTCCAATACGGCTGACTACTGTTGAAAGTATGGTCACCGGAAACAGTGCTTTTTCGCACGAAATCTTATCGCATCGCAATTATGTGTGAGAGCCCTAAGTCGTGTGTAAAAGCCACAATCGTGTGTAAAAATGAACAATGCATTAATTTGACCTCTATTAGTTATTGAAATTCTTATTTGATAACTTTATCTATTTATTATATAACACTAAATCTTGTGTGTGTTTACAAAAGATAAGGATTATATATACTAAACACATTAGACGCGATAAAAGAAATAGAAGCGATTGTATCAACAATAGTATCTTAATCTTACTGTCCATAATTCTTTCATTACAGACATTTGTTTGATAAATTGTGGACGTGTTTTTAATTGCATCTCTACTTTTTTTGAATATCCGGTAAGTAATGCATGTGTCTTTTTATATATATTTAAGCTGCCAAAATGACTCTGCCCTGCCTGATGGAAAGCATGAGCAGAATCCAAGAGTGGTGGTCACCATCCTGAAAAAGAACAATGCAATATGGTGACCCACACTATGGCAGCCTGGGGGGAAAGGGGATGGTGAGGGGGATAGTGGGCGTTGGATTGGGGTATGGGCCTCCGGTATCCTCACTCACTCGATGAAACACAGCGTAAGCGCTGTTTCACACCGGTTTTCTGTGAGGCCGTGGTATCACTCCGGTCGAGCCGGCCCATTCATACCGAAGCGTGGCTCTCCCTGGAATGTCATTGTGAGTGTGAGTTTAATTTCTTCGTTTTCAATTTGTATGACCAGTAATACTTTATATAAAAGTAGTGTCGACGTTCAAACTCTCCGGAATTAAATACGTTCATGGTTTAAATTCAAATATAATTTCTTTCGTGTTAATTTTTAAAACTGCTTATGTCGTATGTATCTCCTCTATAACCAGTCCACTATGAAGAACCGACAATAATCTCGGTAGGAATCCTGTTTTAGTGTGCGTGCAGTGGCCGCCGCCAAATGCCGGCTGAGCTTGTAACCACACGACTAACCACAACAACAAGAACATCTATATGCCAGCTATATTTTCATCTACCTGTCAGTCCAATACACGTGTAACTCTCTATCGTTATTTCTGAAGTGCTAATTAGTAGCAATATTACAGATATGAAAATAAAATTATACTTTGCAAAATGTGTGTGTTGAATACAATTCGACACGCCTCTTTGAGATAAAATATTTGACATATTGACTGGACATACTTATATATTTGTCTCTAAAGAAAACGTTCTTATTTTTTTAGGTTTACTATCTTCGATTGTGAACTGTTTTTTTTTATTGTTACAAAACTTCTTCATCGAGTTTAAACCAATTTTTAGATATATTTTAATATAATCTAGCTTAATGTAGTTTAAAATTAAGGAATCGATTATCAGGAGGGAAATTATTGAAATATATAACCACATAAGTATATATAAGAAGCAACCAAATAAGCAGAAGAACTTGTAACTTTTGTGCCAGAATAATGTTCCCTCTTGAGCCACGTCTATAAGCTGTTTTCAAGAGTCATCACGAACCGTCTTGCGCGAAGACTCGACGAATACCAGCCACCGGAGCAGGCTGGGTTTCGGAGCGGATATGGCACCATAGACCACATCCACACAGTGCGGCAGATAATACAGAAGACCGAAGAGTATAATCAGCCCCTGTGTCTAGCATTTGTGGACTATGAAAAGGCCTTTGACTCGATTGAGATCTGGTCTGTTCTGGAGTCCCTGCAGCGTTGCCAAGTAGATTGGCGGTACGTCCGAGTGTTGAGATGTCTCTACAAAGCCGCTACTATGTCCGTCCAAGTACAGGATCAGCATACAAGACCCATACCATTGCATCGAGGAGTGAGGCAAGGGGACGTTATATCCCCGAAATTATTCACTAATGCAATGGAGGACCTGTTTAAGACGCTGCACTGGAAAAGGCGCGGTATCAACATCAATGACGAATACATCTCTCACTTGCGATTTGCAGATGACATCGTCATCATGGCAGAGACATTGCAAGACCTACAACAGATGCTGAACGACCTGGCTGACTCGTCTGTGCGCATCGGCCTACGGATGAACTTCGACAAGACCAAGGTCATGTTCAATGAACATGTGCTACCGGAACCGGTTGCGGTACACGGTGCCGTTCTCGAAGTTGTTCAAAAATATGTATAGTATTTATATATACTATATTTCATATAGTAATATGTATAGCTGGATGCGAGAAGCCATAGATCGAACTAAGTGGCGTGAAATTGGAGAGGCCTATGTCCAGCAGTGGACTGCGATAGGCTGATGATGAATGTGGCCGACCTTTTCATTAATATTCAAAATGTTTTATTCAATAGCATGTAATCTGACTCAATAATAAGGTTATCAAATACAACAAAAAATATTCGTACTTGAATTTCAGTTCTGTAGATAAGGTTATTTAATGAAATAAATACCTCTCTGTTAGTTGGATTGACACTGAACTAATTTGATAGCAAATATTTTTTTTTGTAAAACATTTTTCAAAAGTTTTTTTTTGTATATGAAATATATCTAGGGCATACATGTAGTTAATTATACAGAACCAATTTAAATTCATTTTAATTTTTTGAACTTCATAGTCTAGAATGTATTTGCGTCGATGTTGGATTAAAAGGATAGGACTTCTTTCATCAAGCAACTTTTTTTAGTATAATGCTATCATTTTTGTTTCATTTTATTTAATAGTCACACATCCATCTAAGGATATGTTTTATGACATGTATGTAGCAAAACAAATGATACCATATGAAATTAAAATAATAAAAAGTATGTTGTGTAAGTTTAAGAAAAAAAAAAACGAAATGCTCGCAAATCGTCAATTAGTATTTTATCAGATAAATATTTTGGTTATCATCATTTTGCACTTGCGTCAATTGTCTGTTGTGCATATTGATATAAATAAAGTATTTTGGGAACGATAAAAATGAAGTTTGTCACTAAAGACAACAGACCTAGGCCTCTGGTATCCTCACACACTCGGTGAAACACAGCGCAAGCGCTGTTTCACCGAGTGTGTGAGGATTTCGGTTTTCTGTGAGGCCGTGGTATCACTCCGGTCGTGCCGTCCCATTCATGCCGAAGAGTGACTCTCCCACAGTAAACACAGCACAACTTGCTCCCACGGTAGTCTCTTTCTCGGATAGTGAAGTTCTGTATTTTTCATCGTTCGCCACACGGATTAACATAAACTAACAATAATGCTAACAGATAGTGTTTTTTTTGCTATTGCCTCTGTGGTGGCGTATGTGCCTGCTGTGCTTGAGGTCTTGGGTTGATTCCCGGTTCGGACCAAATGTTTGTATGATCTACAAATATTTGTTTCGGAGTTTGGGTGTTTTCTATGTATAATATGTATATATTTAGAAAAATAAGAAAAATCAGTTGTCTAGTACCCATAACACAAGCTCTGATCAGCTTGGAACTAGATGGCGTTGTGCGTAAGATGTCTGAAATGTTATATTTTATATTTCATTTTCTTTTGCTCAACAGGTAATCCAAAACAAGATGGTTAAAGTTGCTGTGGTTACCGGGTCTAATAAAGGTATCGGATTTGCAATTGTCAAAGGTCTATTAAAAAGATTTGATGGAGTGGTTTACCTTACATCGCGTGATGATGGCAGAGGAAAGGCTGCAGTTTTGAAACTAAACGAGTTAGGTTTGAAACCTGAATATCATCAACTCGATGTCACCGATCGAGAGAGCATCATCAGGCTTAGAGATCACATCAAAGAGAGGTATGGGGGTATAGACATACTAATAAACAATGCAGGAGTAGCAAACACTGATGCACTTTATTCTAACTCCTATGAAGAATCTAAATCTATCGTTGATATCAATTACTACAGTATTTTAACNCAGGAGGTTCCTTTCTTTGGAGCCCTAACCACCGGTTTCTTGGTCCCTGTACCCGAAGTCGGTGGTCTACAATTTTTTATATTTTTAAATATATATTATTGTTAATTTTTTATGTATTTAAAAATGTATCAAATATGTATATATAAATGTAATAAAGAGAATAATAATAATAATGAAGATAGTTAATGTTCTTTCAGCATTTTTTTGAAAATGGGCAAAGATTTGGTACGCCATTGGTATTTCATTCGACAGTCGGGCCGCCTGAACAGTAAACGACTTATCATAAAACCTGGTGCAGTGACTTGGTACTGCCTGTTCCACGGATTCAGATGACCTCAGGGATCTTGAATGTGTGTCACGTATGGAGTGTACGGATGAAAAAGAATATTATGAAGTAAGGAAAGAATATGAGCATTCCGTCGAAGGCGAATTGCGAGCCACTTAAGCAGATTGCAATATTCAGATACATGATCATATTTGCGTAGTCCAAATATGAATCTAATACAAAAGTTTTCGCTAAATCGGTTTCGTAAAAAAGGCGCTCAAGTTTGTAAAGTGGCTCCTTCGTAATATCGAGATATCAGACATCAGCGTAATCGCGTAAGGAAAAAGAAGGGATGTGAAAGTGCAATTTTAGTGGCTGTTAGGAGAAAATTTCGTATAGTTCGCAAGGATCCCGCCGATGCAAATAACTTTCGACTCACCTCTCGCAGTTGGGGATCCTAAGTCAAGGTATTATGTATGTAAATACGACAAACTGGGAAAAATTTGTGACCATTAGAAATCGCAAGATGTGGAGGAATGCTCATCGCCGACATATCCATAAATCTATTGATGATGGTGATCCGGTCTGGGTTTGGAGGTTTCTCAGGTCAATGGGGTTTGGAAAACCACGTCCTGATTGTGTTTCGAAAGATATAGATATTAATTCCATAAATTCATATTTTTCTGCTTCCTCCAATTTTGGAGGGGCTACCAAGGATACGATGGTAAATTATCTTTCTTCTCTGCCGACTCCCGACTGTTCCCCATTCAATTTCAATCAATTTGCTGCATGTGATGTGAGGAACAGCATAGTGTCAATAACTTCTAATGCTGTAGGGAGCGATTGCATCAGCCGTAATATGATTTTTCTTATCCTAGATAAAATTCTGCCCGTGATTTGCCATATCTTTAATTATTCCATATCCGTCAATACCTTTCCATCTGCATGGAAATTGGCTCTAGTTATTCTCTTTCTTAAGAAATGTAATCCTTCCTCCTTTTCAGATTACCGTCCAATTTCTATCATTCTTTTTCTCTCCGAAGTCCTCGAGCGTCTCACTCACAGGCAGTTAAGCTCATTTCTTTCCCGGAATTCTCTCCTTAACTCTCTTCCGTCAGGTTTCCGAGGAAGCCATAGCACTACCACAGCCTTAGTCCATATTACGGATGATGTTAGGTCGGCGATGGAGCGGGGAAAGCTAACGGTTTTTGCCTTGCTAGATTTCAGCAACGCCTTCAATACTATTAATATTGGTGTGTTATTAGGCATTCTGTGCTCGCTTAACATACCTCCATCAGCAGATGACTGTTTCGTAGCTACCTGTATGGTAGCCAGCAGCGTGCTTTTATCGAAAATGTTTACTCCTCCTGGTGCACTACATCTGCGGGCGTACCTCAGGGCGGCGTGTTATCACCCTTACCATTCTCAGTTTTTATTAACTCAATCACAAATCAATTACTTTCTTCCTACCATCTTTATGCAGACGATCTACAAATTTATTCAAAAGCTTCTCCAGATAATATAACAGAAGCAGTGAATATTATTCATGACGATTTATTGAGAATATGTCACTGGAGCAGGAGGTATGGACTAAGTGTGAATCCACCCAAAACACAAGTCATCATAATAGGTAGTTCTGGTCTGTAGAATAAACTTCCAACAAATACCACACAGTGTTTGCAGCGGCTCGATTGTTCCATACAGGAAAAAAGTTAAAAATTTGAGGATATATATGGATCGGTACCTATCTTGGGGAACTTAGCTGCAAACTATTTGCAGCAGCGGGGTCTCTGCGAAGACTACAAAACTTCCTTCCCACAAACACTAAAATTGCACTCGCACAATCTCTTCTTCTTCCGATCCTTGACTATGGTGATGTCAGCTATCTGGATCTCACCGAAGACCAACTAAACAAACTTGAGCGGCATGGCCAAATACTGTGCATTAAATTTATATTTGGATTACGCAAATATGGCCATATCTCTGAATTTTGTTCTAAACTCAAGTGGCTACCAATACGCCTTCGCCGGAATCTTCACATTCTTTCTCTTTTATACAGTATTCTGTTTCATCCCCACAATCCATCTTATCTTAAAGAACGCTTTCAGTTCTTACACAACACTCATTGTAGGGACCTGAGATCATTAGAGAATTTGAAACTAGCAATGCCAAAACATTCCTCCCAGTTTACAGATAAATCCTTCACTGTGCAAGGAGTAAGACTGGAACGATTTACCTGAAACGATCCGTCACGCTAAAACCTTGCCTGTATTTAAAAAGTTACTGAAGGATTATTATTTTTATTATAATACCTTGTTTATAGTATATATATATTATGTTTGTGTATGTATTTATGTATATTTATGTATATATGAATAGTATCAGTAGATGTGTATTTATATTTGAATGATTAATATTTTGAATTTGGTGTTTTTTTTTGTAAACATTCACATTTGAACAGATCTGAGGTTTATGCACCCTACTACTGGTACCCTTATGTCACCAAATTATCCGTATAAAGGTTCTCTGTAAGAGATTGCCATGAGCGATAAGACCGCCAATTGTCACATTTGTATGTTGTAATTCTTTTTTTCTATCGTTTAAGTATACAATAAAGATAATTAAATAAAAAATAAATAAATAAATAACTAAATTTTTGACACAGGTACTCATTGGTAGTGCAGTACCCTAAAAACATTATGTTTGGGAGCTGCATCTAGTCTATTCTTGACACCGTCCTGGGACTCCCATAGTGGGCAGTTTTAAATATACATATAAAAACACATACATTTAAAAATATAAAAATAGTAGATCACCGACTTCAGGTACACGGACCAAGAAACCGGTGGTTATGGCGCCAAGGATAGGAACCTCCTCGTAATACGAGCCGTACAAAAATCGGACTGCCTTCTATATCAGACCCTTGATCCAGCCTTCTAACGTGAGCCTCTTAAGGTGTTGGTAAACGGTCATGTTAGGAAATGAAAAAATGCTTATCTTGCTGTTATTTTGGCATATAGGTTAGGAAAACAAAAATATTTCCTTACATAATATACATATCTTAAATACAAATTCTATTCAAAATTATTTATTCATTTAAAACACTTAGTGACATTTATGAACGTTAAATTCAAGCTACAGTTACAGAAATCATAGATCAACATAAACAGACACCACAGATGTACTGTACTGTCTAATCTACCTTAGATTGAAAACACCAATATCCACTGCCTGCCTGTGTCGATCCATAACTTCCAGTTTCCACAATGCGTAGAGCCTTATGAAAAGAATATTGGCAAAGAAACTCATGGCCACTCTTTTTTAAAAGTCAGATATCTGGTCCAACAGTATTAGTAAGTGTTACATGAATGGTTAACAGTATGCATACTGTTACAACTTGAATTTTATTTTATTGAAATGCTCTAAAAGCAAACGTACTAACTAAAAAACCACACAGTAATACTATTGAAGGTTTTTCTTAAACATAGAAATTTTTCAACGACCTAAGATTTATGGAGAAGGGATTAATGGAGCCTAACAAGATTTGGGAAACCCTATAAACAATGCTGCTTTAACACGAGCAATACAAACAGCTGACTTATCGTAGGTACCTCGCAAAACTGATAAAGGCGATACATGGGGAGGATACCAGTACAAGTTTTATTACGCTGTTGTCGATAACTTGTGACGTTTCCTAAAAGAAGCGTTAAGAGAAAAACAGGAAAACGTCCACCTGGTGTCGCCATTGTAACTGTGTAAGCGGCATTGTTCGGGCTCTTCCTTCTCCCCCCTTCATATATCCTCTTTGTTCGACAAGGGCGCGTTTTTTGATGACCAATCTTCTGCAAATAATACTATTACGATAAAGCTTTATGTAACTTTTAAGCATTTTTACTCACGACTATTATATATTAATCATATTATATAGAGGCGCTCATAGTCCTGTAGCACTCGTTGCTTGGAAACAATTACCGAGGGTAAGCAATGACGGCGCGGTCAGTACCTGGATGGATGACCGCTGGTGTCATGTTACTATGAGCGTCTTTGTGATTTGGAGGTCACGTTAAGCAGCTGGTCTCGGTTGTTATCATACGATAACAGTCGTGAAGCTTAGTTGGAGGCCTTTGGGCGGCTTAAAAACATTCCACGGCAAAACTATGTAGCCACAACGTATTCCAGCCAATCCCCAATCCGGATTTGGCCAGCGTGGGGACGTATGGCATTAACCCTCTCCTGAAAAGAGATCCGAGCCCAGCAATGGGACATTATGGGTTGTAGATGATATTATATATTATCTATAAATTGAACTAGCTTTGGCCCACGGTGTTTATGTTGGTAATCGCGATAAAGATTAGTCCATGTGCTTCCTCAAGAATCAAACTATCTTCATACCAAATTTCATTAAAATCGATGCTGCATCGTAGGCGTGAAGCGTAAAAGACGGAATTACTTTAGAATTTGTAATAATATATAGATACATAATCTTTAAAATATACCATTTATACTCGCTACTGTTTCTTGTTTTTTATAAAGAATCTTTAACCCCTTTCATTTGATACCCATATTGAGTGGGTAGTTTAGAAATATGTATGCCGCCATTTTCTTACGGCGGCCATTTTATAATAAACCGATTATATATAATTGCATTATCAACATAACTAAAGGTGCATTTCAAATTTGAGCTAAATCGGTAATCGGGAAGAGGATCAAATTTAACTTGTAAGATTTGATTAGAGACAAACATCTGGTCAGGTGAAACTAAATGAACAATAAAAGGTGTTAAAAAGGTCCTTAATAATTCATTTCAGATTTAATTAAGCATTTAGTATTTCCCAGCAATATAGACGATATGCTGTTTCTTCTTGAGAAAGTGAAGACCGAGGTCGTAAGTTACGTTGTGAGGCTTTCTAATAAATATATTTATACATCAAAACATTGAGTTCTTTAAGCGATGTCATAATAATTGACGCTTCACTAATCTGTTCAAAATGGAGATGGTTGGTACTCTTTTGGGGATTTAGCAGTAAACAAAGCTAAGCTGATGATTATATATAACATTAGAGGATAACAGATACATTAAATGAATATATACTACAATCGTACATGTGTTAGATTATACACCTTTTTTAATCTCCAACTAAAAATAAGGTATATGGTTAGTTTAAAATACTCGAAGAATGATCTTTTTGCTTTTACTTTCAAGTTGACCTGATTTGGCGAACACTCAACTCTGAGTAATTATAATGAAATATATGTAAATATCATACTCTTAAAGTAAATTTAATATCTTTTTCGTTATGCGTGGAAAAAAGCACCCAATACAAAAGATTCAGTCTCAGTGATCTTCGGCAACAAAAGGCTCTCAGAGATGCCAAGCACACACCCCATAACCTCATTCTCTCATTTCATCCTTGATGACATTTCCAGCCATGGTGAATATTGTAATGTAATCCAAAAATTGCGATCCCATCGGAAATATCTGATATTTTCAATCGAAGAAACCCGTAATGTTCCATATTTTCTTGCATTACAAAAGATTTTTGACAATAACCACGTATGCGGAATAAATCGACGGAAGTTGTATGGTGTGCCATAAACAGAATATATGAGTATTTTTTCTGGAAGGAGACAGGGTAGGTCGTTTGCTTGCTCACTTCGCATCATTAAATACGCCCCACGGTATTACGACAAGTTATATGCATAAAACCACCATCTATTGCTGTACATGTAAAAATATCAATTTTATAACAAAATAATTCGGAACTGAATATTGATATCGTAAATTGATCTGACAGTATTTCCAGGTATCATCCGTACAAAATATCAATTTAATTGTTCTTTTTCGTTGTTTTTTAAAATAACAGTTCCCTTTATATACTGTTTCCTGAAAATATATTAGGAACTAGAATAATGAAATAAAAATAAAGCTCTTTAGTTTTGACCAGAGAAGATTCAACAGTGTATTATTATTTTAGTTTATTCAGTATAAAAGCTATTGAATATTCTAAATAAAACCTATGAATAATCACGTGGTTTATAGATTAACTAAGAATAGATAAAGAAATTAAAAATAATAAAATCAATAAAACCCGACTACGTCAATATTATCTACAAAACATATTAGTTATACATTCATTCGTAATCACCGTCAAAATTACTTTGATACCACACTCTATTTATTTTACTTTGATGTTCCCAGTGTCAGTCATACATACATATCTACATAAATAAATAAATGCAAACATACACTTGAAAACCCCTTTCTTTCGCATTCGGGTAACAAGTGTTTTTAATAATACATAATTAACAATAAATATTTTACACAGTTAGAACTAGTTGTAGTTGTGAGGCTACACAGGTGTAACGCATTGGCTTTGAACTCGGATTCAATATAAGAAGCTCAAACCTTGATGTAGATTCATTCTCTTGTTGCACTTGGCGGCAGCAAGAGCTCATGTAAGTACCTGTTATTACTTAAATTGAGAACCTGTGTAGACATTATTGTGTTATCTTTTATAAAAAAAATACATTTTAATTTTATGTTCGCACAAGTTGATTCATACACTAAAAGATTTTTATTATTTGCATTGATTATATTTATTTATTTATACAACCTTATTGCATATTAATAAAGCATACATTTTAACGTCTCTTTTTAAAAGAACCCGTCTAAGCCAAATGTATCGTCTTTTTGCAAGGGCAAACAATTAACGAGGTTGATCAATGCATTTGATGAAACTGCTTGGTTTTTATAATAAAATATTTAAAATAACAAAATTCTTGATATCATAAATTTGATTGTTAGGCCGCCACGCCATATTTAATTTTATGTTTTTTAAGGTAACCGGAAAAAAAACAATATTAATACATTCTAATAGTAGAGAACAAAATTATAGCAACGAATTATAAAATATTTAAGACATTCCTTAGATATGGCCTTGTCAAATTACTTGCAAGAAAAATTCTACAGCAGGTATTGTTACGGTATTCATCATAATCAACTCGGTAACGAGTAAAATTATTTAAGAACAAAAACATCCGACTGCGTCAACATCTGTCAACTTTAATAATTTCATTTTTTTTTAACAAAACATATAGTCTATATATATTCATAACACCTGTTAAAAAATCTTTATTTTGATACCACACTCGACTTTTTGGCGCCAAATTTTTCACAACTAAGACAAATTTATCGATACCACTCACATAAAAATACAAGAAGTGGTTAAGCGTCTAGGGCGTGCCATAGAAACATACACACATACATTAAAAAGAAATAACCCGCTTTCTTCGGCAGTCAGCTGAAAAGGGCCAAACACCCCACCAACCTCAACCCATCACTGCTCACACAAGAGACGAATATTTTGCCACCCACTGTCATTTGGTCTTTGACTTTGGTCATCGCGTGGATAACCTCTTCGTTGATTTGATCATGCAGAAAAACGCCAAACATTTCCCTCTTCATTGCCCTTTGGATCATTTTGAGCCATTTTACAATCTTAAATTAAGTTATTACATCAAACTATTTATTTCATTTTTCTGACTTAAGTTAGTTACAAACTAAGAGAGTGAGAGAATGATATTTCAGCTTTATATCATTTACCAACTTTGTTTATAAGCTATGGTTTTAAATGCAGATTCTCTCAAATCTAGAAGAAGTAAGTCGCTAGAAATATTTTGTTATTTATAATCGATATTTGTAAGTGCCATTGTACATTAGTTTCGTGAATTATGTTTATGATAAAAAAACTTACATATTAGCTGCTTAACATAATTTACTACCAGCGGCTGTGATTCACCGAGGTTATTTCCTTATAACATCAGATACACAGAAATATATGCATATTTTTTGCTGGGTACAACCAGAATTTAACAATTTAATAAAAATAATCTTAAGATATCCTGGTATCATACACCTTATCCTTCTCCTGAGAGGAGACCCGAGCCCATCAGCGGGACATTATAGGTTTTTGTTGATGATGATGATAGCTCAGAAAACATTTTCTTCCACTACACTTGTAACAACTACTCCTAGTTATATGGGCTGGTGGGCTTTTTTCCCAAAAACAGTTATAAATTGCGCCTTTGGAACTTTGAACCAAGTATTTGATATTCAATGAGAATTATAATAATAAATCATATTATGTATAGTAACTGATAGAACTTGACACTTTTTAAAAGTTCTTCAAGAGAATCATTTATATATAACTCATAAAATCCATTAAATTGAAAATATAATTCTTGGTCGACTCTAAAAGGAAAATGTATTTCGTTTGTCTTCTGTTCTATATAAGTACTAATTCACTTAAAATTCTAGAAGTTTATTAGCACAAGGCTTATTTTAAGGACTCAGATCGAATACAAAATGATCGTACTAGTTTGGGCCATAAACTTGATATTGTGTATCGATAAAAACTTGAATTAAAACAACAAGTAAACATCAAAGCATAACTTGATTAAAATGTAAATTAAGAGCTGACGAGGTTACAGTATCATCAAGTTATAATATTATTCTTAAATATTTATATCCCGACATTTCGGAAAAGGAAGAAATACTGGGCACTTATAATACACCACAGAAATGATATTCTCAAGTAGACACAACAAGGTTTCAGGGTTGGACTTCTTGTTTGTTAGGTATCCAAACCTTCAAAAATTTTCAATAGTTTTGAAATAAGGTCTTACCTTGGGTATATTTTTGTACATACAAGCTTATCTAGTAAATGTTGTAATGAGCTTTTGGTTCCATTTTATGATTAAGTTTGTTTGTGAATCGTATTTCAATTGCCGAACCACACTATTTATAAAACTTATACTTACACGTACTTATAAAGAGAAATATGGAATAGTGAGTATATAGAATATGGGTAGAGAAAGATGGAAGGGAATTGTGGGTGATTTAATGTAAGTTAAACCAAGTTATGTTTCGAGTTGTGTAGTATGTGTTTTAATAAGTCTAGAAATCCTCTGTTTATGATATGATATGAAATCTTAAAAACACAGAACAAACAAAGTTTACATATATCATGTGCTTACGATAATTGAAGGTTGAAATATCATGACTAAAACTTTTGAAAAATAAAAATCAGCCAAGTGTGAGTCGGACTCACGCAGGAAGGGTTTCGTACCTTTATCTATACATTTCAAGCTTCTACCTAAGCCGTTTTCAGTATCGAGCAAATACTAGCAAAACGTTACGTACTACGTTTACTGCATGGGAACCCCTTAAATATTTATTTTATTCTGTTTTTAGTGTTTGCTGTTACAGCGGCAACAGAAATACATCGTCTTTGAAAATTTCAACTGTGTATCACAGTTCATGATATTGTACAGCCTGGTGATTGACGGACGGGTCAACAAACGGACGGCGAAGTTTTAGTAAAGGGTCCCGTTCAACCTTTCGGGTGCAGAACCCTAAAAAGCTTTTATTAGAATGCCCTAAAAAGAAAGTACTCGTCAAGACGAATCAAACGATTCTAAGCTCGATGGTGTTGCGTCGTTTAATTACAGAGTTCCTATGACCACCCCCCGGCTCCATCATCAGACCCTGGATACTACGGAAACATAAAGTACTCATCCAGACGAATCAAACGAGTCGAAGTCATCATGTCATCATGTTGCGACGTTTCTTTACTGAGGTCTTATGGCTACCTTCCGGTTCCACCATCTCATCGGCTCCATGTATTGCATTGTCACTGTAAACAAATCTTTAAGAAAAAAGGTCTTCTATTTTTTTTATGTTAAAATTTTTGAAATGCTTAAAGTTAAAACATTAAAGTTATTAAAAACATTTTGTTAAAGTTATCTGAGCTACAGCGAGTTTTGGCTTCTTATATTATTAACTAGTCAGTCGTCAGTCGTCACTCAGTCAGTAGTCATGCTCATGAGAACTAGGATTATATCGTCGTTTTCCTCAGTCGCGTCCATCAGATTTTTTGTACGTACGCGACTTGTATACGTTGTCGCTGTACCTCGTCGGCTAGTGTTATAATTCAAAGCCTTATACGGTATGAAACCCACTCTAAAGTGACCAGTCGGTTCACCTTGGACATATGCTTTAGATAATTTTTTTAAGCACGTCATAAGGTTGAAAAGAGAAGCGACGATTGAAAACTCCGACTGGAAAGACGTGAGGTGGAACTAAATAATTATTAGTCATCGGGTTGGAAACTGTAAGTTTCCAGTATGGTTTAAGAAAGGAGGGTCTTGTCCGTGAAGCGGTTAAACCAAAGACGTGCAACTAAATGTCCAAAGTAAAGGAAATTGAACGATGATGTCTACATATTAATACATGAAGCAAAACTTTGTACTCCCTTTTTACTAAAACTATGTGAACGCAACAACTCCATTTTCGCTTATGTATACAGTATACGTATCCTTGCAAAGTTTCAAAGTAAAAAGTAAAAATAAAAAGGCTATGTGTCTATGTGGCCCCAAAAAACATGCTCTAACCGAATCGGAAGCGTACCGAAGAAGGGTTTTTTCTTCATGAAACTTGTTGCCGGTCAATGAAAAGACAAAATAGGCTCATAACAGAATTATTTGTTCTGGCTGCCAAAAAGCCTAAGAACGTAGTTAGATTAGTGATTTTTTTATATATACATCTATACATTTAATATTAGCTAGCCAAACTATATAAATACAAATATTTTTTTGTTTCTGCATCGTAATCTCTTGTATAAAGCTGTAATCGTATTTTACAACTCCCGCGAGAGTTGAGACAAAGGTGAATTCTCAGTTCAAACCGCGTGAACGGTGAAGCCATTTGTATTGATTTCAAAGGCAAACTGCTACAATATTCATGTGAAACACACTATTAAAGCTATTTTCTTCTTAATAAATTGTTTCCTTGTCTCTGTGTTCCTTTAAAATTTAACGCGAATGGCTTCACTTGCGACAATACGTGTTTTATAAACAGAATTTTGTTTACGTCTGTTTTAAATAAAATGTATGTTTGCATCAAAGTTGAATATTTTTTTCTGGTTTTCTCTGGACGTATTCAGATTGTATACTTTTAGTATTCAAAAATAATTAATCTGTTTATGAGTGTTACCAAATTATTAAACATATTACGGCCTGTGCTATAAATTATTTGTCAGTCGATTGGCGACATACACACATTGAGATACGAAATGTTTTTTAAAAACTATTGTTACTCAATAAATGCTATCTTAAAGGAGTGAAAAAATGAATAATAAGCGATAAAGAAGAATTTTATAAACAAATCTTTAATGTATAAAATTAATCGACGAGATTTTGACGTTGATGGTTAAGAGACTTATAATATAGATAAATAATATAGATAATAATAATATAGATACTTATGATATAGATAAATAAATTTGAGATATTAATAAAATAAGTAGAAACTCCACACTTTGATATAGATTGCCTACTATCCTAGTATAGGTGCCCACATCCAGTTGAGTTTTTTGGTTGAACGGTTCAATTTGATTAGGATCTGGCACAATGCCAAATACATAAAGAGACTCTTCGCTTAATAATACTGACTGTTTTAATTGTATTTACAAAGAACTTTATTGAAAGAAACAAAAACAACACACTATGTTTACAAGCTTTGTAATAAACTTAGATTTTTTCTCTCAAATTATCACTTGCCAAAAGTATATAAATTTTACCATAGAAAAATAGCTCCAATATCCATTTTATCCAATAGTATCCAATTTTAAAAGTGGAAATTGAAAATATTCCACATCGTTGTTAGTAAAAATAATCACTACAGCAACAAAAAACCCGACCGCCTAAAAGTTGGTAGAGAGTCTGCTCTTTCGGTTGGTCAAATATATACTGCCTTCTGGATGAAAATATTGAGGATACTTCTATTTCCCCATCAAGACTTTTATATTAATATTTTTGATAGTCTTTCCAAGCCTGTGTATGCTTCAGTTAATTCAACTCTTTTATTTTCAGATATGTAGGTACACATCGAATCATTAATTTAAGAACTTTTAGTATTCTCAACCTTTTTACGAAATATGAAAACATAAATCTACAACAAGATGAGATATGAAAAAAATATGTTAATGGTATACACCAGCGATGTTGCGAGCTAACAATGACGATTCAGATGTCACTGTAAGCTTGTTTGTTGCTCGGAAGACTTTCTTGTATATAATAGCAGTCTTAGTGTAGACATCTACTACTCTTTTACGTTTTAATGAAAAATCTCTTTCAGAATTTTTTTTTTTTTTTTTTATTTAAGCTGCCAAAATGACTCTGCCCTGCCTGATGGAAGGCGTGAGCAGAATCCAAGAGTGGTGGTCACCATCCTCAATGCGAAAAAGAACAATGCAGCATGGTGACCCACACTATGGCGGCCTGGGGGGAAAGGGGATGGTGAGGGGGATAGGGGGCGTTGGATTGGGGTTTGGGCCTCCGGTATCCTCACTCACTCGATGAAACACAGCTTAAGCGCTGTTCCACACCGGTTTTCTGTGAGGCCGTGGTATCACTCCGGTCGAGCCGGCCCATTCATGCCGAAGCGTGGCTCTCCCACGGTAACGTTGTTGTAATGTTGTTGGGAACCATATTGTTTTTTGAATTCATGGTTACCTTGTTATTTTATGTAACCGTTAAATTTTTTGTTGGTCTTAGCTTAGCCATAAAATCTTTTTTAGTTATTTGGAGAGGATTTATAAGTATCTTTGGAAGTTCCAGATGTTTGCCTCATAATCTAGGAGTAATTTTACAAACGTTTTCTGTTAGTTAGTGTCCTTTAAGAAAAAACTTTTATGTTTATTATATAACGTTTTCCTTACACTTCAACATGGTCGGCGCTTTCAGAACAGTGAGTTGCTCCTGCATTTATTTCCACTTTTATCGAAATGGTCGTAAGTCGTGTAATATTTATGACTTTCAACTTTCAGTGCGAGTGATATAAATTTTATCGCCACAAAGTCGTTTAAGGGTGTCATCAAAACTACCAACTTCCAGATATATTCTCCACAAGTACCTCGGACACGGACTTCTGTAAGATGACCCTTGGAAATATCACACTATGTTTATAAGATGGTATTATAATTTGTAAGCCTGACTATGTTAGTTCCCGTTAGTTTGTAGTCCATTCGCTTAGATACGGTCGCTTTCGTCAAAGCGAAGCCGCCACGAAATTAAAGGGGCCGCCTGCAATGTGTACTTGAGCAGTGTAGTGAGTACTTTTACCTTTACCTATAATTTTGTTGACTCTTCTAACGAAAATGTTTTAATAAAGGCTAGGAACATGAGATATTTTTATTTTTTATGTAATTTGTCTTTATCTCGGCAAGCACCTAACTTTTATGAATTATATTCGTATTTCACAATAATAACCACAACTGCGTGCAGATGCACACAGTCTAAACGAATGGACTATAGATTTTTATTCGTGTGATCATCAAATTAAAATACTAGGTCTAAACAACAGCCTTCGGATTTCATGTCTGTTTCATAATTGGTTTAAACAACTGCCTTGGTGGTGCAGGGGTTACGTATGAAACTACTGTGCTTGAAGACTCGGATTCGATTCCCGAGTAGGACCAAATATTTGTAGATCATACAATAATTTGATCCTACCAGGGAATCGAATTCTAGACGCAAATATCTGCGAACTAACACGAATGCACCGCAAGAACTTTCGATCTGATTCGCATCGCGCATTCCTGCGATATTACAACCTTAGTTCGCTCTCAGACAGTGAAAGGAATGACGCCGCCGTCGTTGTGTGAAGAATGGCGGAATATGACGTAGATTTTTTAATATCGTAAATTGAGGAGCATTTTTTGGGACATGAAACCATATTTTTGTGATCCATGTCACTATTCCCAAAACACGTCCAATACGGCTGACTACTGCCGAAAGTATGGTCACCTGAAACAATGCTTTTTCACACGAAATCTTATTATGTGTGAGAGCCCTAACTCGTGTGCAAAAGTTACAATCGTGTGTAAAAGTGAAAAATGCATAAATTCTTATTAGATTACCTTTATCTATTTATTATATAATACTAAATCTTGTGTATTTTTATAAAAGTTAGGGATTATATATATTGAACACATTAGATGCGATAAAAGAAATAGAAGCGATTGTATCAACAATAGTATCTTAATCTAACTGTCCATAATTCTTTCATTACAGACATTTGTTGGATAAATTGTGGACGTGTTTTTAATTGCATCTCTACTTTTTTTGAAAATCCGGTAAGTAATAATTATTTAATATTCAAAATGTTTTATTCAATAGCATGTAATCTGACTCAATAATAGGGCTATCAAATACAACAAAAAATATTCGTACCTGAATTTCAGTTCTGTAGATAAGGTTATTTATTGAAATAAATACCACTCTGTTAGTTGGATTGACACTGAAATGATTTGACGGCGGATAATTTTTTTTGAAACATTTTTCAAGTGTTTTTTTGTAAATGAAATATATCTAGGGTATATATGTAGTTAATTATACAGAAAGAATTTAAATTCATTTAAATTTTTTGAACTTCATAGTTTAGAATATATTTGCGTCGATGTTGGATTCAAAAGGATAGGACTTCTTTCATCAAGCAAAACAAAACAACAGACCTAGGCCTCTGGTATCCTCACTCACTCGGTGAAACACACCGCAAGCGCTATTTCACACCGGTTTTCTGTGAGGCCGTGGTATCACTCCGGTCGTGCCGTTCCATTCATGCCGAAGAGTGACTCTCCCACAGTAAACACAGCACAACTTGCTCCCACGGAAGTCTCTTTCTCGGATAGTGAAGTTCTGTATTTTTCATCTTTCGCCACATGGATTAACATAAACTAACAATAATGCTAACAGATAGTGTTTTTTTTTGCTATTGCCTCTGTGGTGGCGTATGTGCCTGCTGTGCTTGAAGTCTTGGGTTGATTCCCGGTTCGCACCAAACGTTTGTAAAATCTGCAAATATTTGTTTCGGAGTTTGGGTGTTTTCTATGTATAATATGTATATATTTAGAAAAGTAAGAAAAATCTGTTGTCTAGTTCCCATAACACAAGCTCTGATCAGCTTGGAACTAGATGGCGTTGTGCGTAAGATGTCTGAAATGTTATATTTTATATTTCATTTTCTTTTGCTCAACAGGTAATCCAAAACAAGATGGTTAAAGTTGCTGTAGTTACCGGGTCTAATAAAGGTATCGGATTTGCAATTGTCAAAGGTCTATTAAAAAGATTTGATGGAGTGGTTTACCTTACATCGCGTGATGATGGCAGAGGAAAGGCTGCAGTTTTGAAACTAAATGAGTTAGGTTTGAAACCTGAATATCATCAACTCGATGTCACCGATCGAGAGAGCATCATCAGGCTTAGAGATCACATCAAAGAGAGTTATGGGGGTATAGACATACTAATAAACAATGCAGGAGTAGCAAATACTGATGCACTTTATTCTAACTCCTATGAAGAATCTAAATCTATCGTTGATATCAATTACTACAGTATTTTAACAATAGAGAAATTACTATTTCCCTTAGTAAGAGATAATGGGCGTATTCTGAACATTTCCAGTGATTGTGGTCATCTAAGCAATGTAAGAAATGAGGATTGGATAAAAAGACTATCGAAAAAAGATTTAAATGAAAATGACATTAATGAATTCGTAAATTGGTACTTAGAAGAAACTAAGAACGGAACATTTAACTTGAATAATTTAGCTGAAGGCACGATACCTGCGTACAGAATATCAAAGGTTGCTTTGAGTGCTAAAACCATATTACAACAGAAGGAATTGGAACCTAGGAATATTTCTGTGAACTCGATGCATCCAGGGCTGGTAAAAACTGATATGACGCAGAAAATTGGTTTCTATGATGTAGATAAAGCTGCAGAAATTCCTATTTACTTAGTCTTAGATGCACCTCAGAGTCTAAAAGGAGCATACGTGTGGTACGATGGGAAAGTATTGGATTGGTACGATTACAAAGCTGATTATTATTTTAAGGCTATAACTTTAACGGCCGAGCAAAATCAATAGCAATGAAGCAAGTGAATCTTGTTTTATTTTTATCGATGCATGGAAGTTACATGTAGCTCTTAATACTTCAGGGGGTTTAAACTGAAGTCAATGTTAATATTTTTATTTTGTAATTTTTTTTTAAATGTTAGTGTTTTTTTTCTAATGCTATTAATTTTTTTCAATAGTTCTTGACTTTTGTTTAATTTACAATTAAAAACAATATGTCTAAATAGTTTTCAATAAATACATTTCAATAATAAACTAGAACGTTTTGGTCTAATTTATCATCAGACGCTTAGCTAAGAAGAGCGGCGCGATATATGGAACTTTCACCCTTAAATAATTTCATTCTAATATAAAACTTAAAATAGCGTAATATAAGAACACGGTAGTAACCACAAACTGTTTTGATTGATGAATGGTGGAGGTCACCATTATAGCATATATTTATGAAATAATGGCAGACATAATGGCTACTTGTGCTGAGGTCGATTTTTATTCGAACGCAATTTAAGTCCTTACAATACGAATGAGTAGTAAGTTTATAAAGTATATTACAAAACTATACCGTCATTTTTAGTGCACGGAATTGACTGCACGCCTGGCCGCTTTCTACTATATTGAGTGATATGGGTTCAAACTCCATATGGGACAGCACTTTGTGTGGTCCAGAATTTGTTTCTCCGAATCTGGGTCTTCTTCGTTCATTTCAACGTATTTTTATAAAATCCCTGCCACACATAAATATTCCTAGAGTTAACAATTAACATATTTGAAGTATGAACTTATTACATGTCTATAGCTCACAGCTCGAGGAATTTAAGTACATTACACTGTTCTCTTCCATATACACATTGCATTTTCTATTCTATCTACACGGTTTGTTTCAAGTAATTCTTTTTTTGCAGTGCTGATGTCTTATGTTGTACATGGTCGTTTATATGTTATGCTCCTGAATGTAAACTGTTTTAACTGGTGTACAATAAAGTTTATTATATTCTATGTAGTTTGCTCACGGAATGAATAAGTATATTGCCATTCCATATTCTTAATCCAATATCACTTATGAGCAGAGAGAGAGCACGTTAGGTTTACATGAAACTTATAAAAAGTGCGTCATTATCTTTTCATCCAGTATTTATTTTCGTAACAATCTGAATTATAAATACTTGCATACTTTACTAAGCCGAGACTCACTCCATAAAACGTGACGAAAGCAGAAATCCCATCGATAGCTCAACACGTAGCAAGGAACGCAGGCCATCCTAGGTGACTACTCGCATACCACTGGCGATACGCCAGAAGGCTTCCCTGCTCTGTTCTACACATAAGTATGAAAGAGATAAAATTCAGTCAACGTAACGTTAATTAAATCCACTCTATTCATACCGCTAGATTGTTTAATGCTCGCCTCGGCAAGTTCTCGCGGCTGTTACGAATAATTGGCGCCGTTTGTGGCTCTCCAATGGTTATTCCCTTATTCAGTTTTAGTGGACGAAAAAGACCATCGTTCCACTAACGACTGGTGAAGAATTTCAATTCACATTTTTGAAATTGGCTATTGAGCTCTTTTGCACGATAATATAAATTTACTTTTGGCAATTCTTTATTTAGTCAATATCTAATGTGTTCACACCACACTACACATACTTTGTTTATTGTTGACTAGCGTAAATACGTGGTGTCTCAAACGCGCTCTTTACCGTTCGGTACAAAAGCAACCATATACTGTTGAATTTGTGGAAAAATTTAGTAGGAATTTTGTAAACATAGTGTAATCTTTTTCTTTTCAGTAAATAGAATGGCCACAGTAAGTATTATAAAAGTAATAAATAAATAAATAAATAAATAAATATTTCGGACATCTAACACACAACGCCATCTAGTCCCAAACTAAGCATAGCTTGTATTATGGGTACTAGACAACTGATATGAATACATAAATACTTTTTTTTTGTAAATAAATACATATTATACATAGAAAACACCCAAACTCCGAAGCAAATATTTGCAGATCATGCAAACATTTGGTCCTACCCAGGATTCGAACCCGAGACCTCATGGACAGCAGTCGCGTACGCTACCACTGCGCCACCGAGGCAGTCAAGTAATGAATGTGCCGAGGCCATTTTGTTTATTTGGCACTGTGCCAGATACTAATTAAACTGTGCCACTCTAACAAATAAAAATATAGGTATTGTACCATTGTAGGCGGGTACGTGAAAATAAGAATAGTGGAGTAGGTCTTCTTTTTTATGGCATAGGGAGCAAACTAGAATATGTATCTCCTGATGGTAATCGATTACCGCCGCCCATCGACAACCGCAACACCAGAGGCCTCAAAAGTGCGTTGCCGGCCTTGAGGAATAGGGAGGGGAATGAGGGGAAGGATTGGATCCTCCGATATCATCACTCACTCGGTAAAACAGCACACGCGCTGTTTCACACCGGTTTTCTGTGAGGCCGTGGTATCACTCAGGTCCAGCCATACCGAAGCGCATGGTAACAAATATAATTGTGATGAGGAGAGATTTAAGTTTAGTACACACTGTCTAACTATACATTTTTAGTAAGAAATCTAATTACGTTGACCTACGTAGCCTAGTTATATTTTCAGCCTGAAATACTTTCACAAGGACAATGGGAGTAGCAAGAACTACGCCTGAAAATATTTTTGTTTAAAAGTAATTGAAGTCTATAGAACTAAAACCATTGGCAAACTGTCACTACCGTACTGTACTGTGTGTTTAGTTTTATAAAGCACCTTTTTAACAGACTTTTAAAAAATGAGGTTATCAATTCCTCTGTATTCTTTTTTATGTTTGTTACCTAGAACTTTTGAATGGGTGAACCGATGTTTCTTTTTTTTTATTTGAAAGCTGGTTCTTCGCGTGTGGTCCCATTTCAAGTTGGTCCAGTTCTGACCATGTCATCCACGAGAAAACCATATGTGTAAGTCTTCAATTTCCATTACCTATGTGCACGACAAATAGATGAATTACTCTATATCACGCTGACGCAACTGATTTCGATGGTTCTTTTTTTAATTGAAAGCTGGTGTTTTCCGTGTGGGCCCATTTCAATTTGGCCCAGTTCTTGATGTCGGTTTTTTTTGATGTTGTTACCACGTCGTCAATACGCTTACGAACAATATTTATAAGGGTATCTCCGCTACCCTTTTAACGGTAAGTACGGTAATATAACACAAACGGGCACGACGTTATTGCGGCAGTAAGACCCGTTATGGAGTACTGGCTCGAGAGGCGTCATGGGACCCTCTCATATCGGTTGACACAGGTGATCACTGGAAAATGATGCTTCGGAGATCATCTGTGTATGATCCGTAATGAGCCAATGCCCAAGTGCCACCACTGCGATGGCCAAATTGTGGACACGGCGCTCCACACGCTGGCAGAATGTCCGGTGTGGGGGGAACCGAGGCGTGATCTAGTGGTGACCATCGGGAGGGGGTTCTCTCGCTCGGTAACATAATTAGAAGTCGTAGTCGTAGAATTCTCTTTTTAAAAGAACCCGTATAAGCCCAATGTATCGCCTCTTTGCAAGAGCACACAATTAACGAGGTCGATCAATGCATTTGATGAAACTGCTTGGTTTTTATAATAAAATATTAAAAATAACAAAATTCTTGATATCATAAATTTGATTNAAAAAAAAAAGGTCAACGATTCCTCTGGGTGTCGTAAGAAAGCGGTTCCCGCATGCCTCCCGTCTTGGGCACAGAGTAGCACATCGTGTGGTTTTAGTCGGTTCGATACCGACACACCGCCCTGCCGTAAACCCCGGTGGGGTGAAGGCCCGCAGGGTTTCCACACGTAAAACAACAACGTTTTGTAAAGTGGTGATATTTGAATCTGTATATAAAGAAGTGTGCCTGTTTGTAAAGGTTAATGAACTATAAATAAATAAATAAAATAAATAAATATATTCAGACATTTTAACACGCAACGCCATTGAGTCCCAAACAAAGCAGAGCTTGTACTATGGGTACTAGAAAACTGATATTAATACTTATATACACTTTTTGTAAATACATACATATTATACATAGAAAACACCCAAACTCCGAAACAAATATTTGCAGATCATACAAACATTTGGTCCGACTCAGGAATTGAACCCGAGACCCCTAGCACACTGCGCCACAGAGGCAGTCTCTATGTCTGTCTTTTGTATTACTTGATGTCATTGCAGTGATAATGTAAATGCTTATGCAGAAGATATGAGCAAAGCTGGTGTTATACATTAACGAAAGTAAAGTTTTTGTCGTAGCCTCTCGAATCTCACTATGTTTATGTAAATCTTGTGATAAAATACACAAAATAAGTAGGTAAAAAAACTATTATGATCTGTTTACTCAGAGTGTATCAGTACCGGCAAAGGTGTTATTTCATATGAACGCCGTTTCTACACGTGGCAAGTGTTAAGTGGTGTTCGTTCGAGCACAAATAAACTTGTCGAATAGTCCTGAAAGGTACAATAAGTGTCCCACATTTGATACGTGTATTTGTAGAATACGTGAGAAATGTGTGAGATGTCACTTATAATCTTTTTCATGCGACAAATTCATGTATTGGGTTAAAAGGAATATATATTTTGATTTTAGGCAATAAAATATTTTTAGAACCTATTTGTGCGGAGCATAGGCTCAAATATTGAAATAAGAAATTTAATATAATAGACTAAAAATTAGATCTCAGTACGTCTGGATGATGATAAATCATAGTCGGCTTTATTCTTTTATCTCAGTTCAACCGTTACGAGGTGCAAAATTTTCTTCTTTAATTTTTTATGAAACCAAGTAAAATTATTTACTTGAGTACGTTTAAGAATGAATAATTATTTCGGAGATTAAACTCACAACGCCATCAAATCAAAATAAACAGAGTTCGTATTCCATAATGGTACAACTGATATAAACACATATATATTTTTTTGTAAATACATATATATTAAACATAAAAACACCATAACTCCGAAATAAATATTCGCTTGTCATACATTTGGTCCGGCCTGGGAATCGCACCCAGAAGCACAGCAGTCAAAAAAAGAATAGAGAAATTATCACGAAACACACACATATCTATACGAGTAGATGTAATGAAATAATAAGAAGTCAATGTCTACATATTAAAGATCTTGAATTAAAATTACTGAAGCCGTTCTTTATTAAAGCTGCAGAACTCAAAACAAATGCTTTTATTTTTTTTTTTGTCTGTTTTTCCACGGTTATCTCACAGCTGGCTAAGCCGATTTGTACATGGTTTACTTTATTATTATAGAAGCTTTTACCTACCTATAAGTAAAAAAGTCATATTAGTAAAAAAATCCTCTGACATATGGGTTGAATAAAACAACAATGGAACATTAACCATTATTATCATTAATAATACTTTGTATCATATTATTACAGTAATTAAGGAGAATTTTAATGCGAGCTGAATTCCGTTTTCATTATTCATACTACAGACCTAACTAGGAAGCGGAACACACCGAGCTGCAAACGTAACAACATAATTAAATATTTCACTATATTCATACGTGCTATCCGCACATAAACGTGCGATATTGGCACCATTACATAACAAAGTACCTGCTACAGCTGAATTATTTATTGCTATCAGAAAATCGTATGTTTGTGTTATGTAGTAGCTGTTACAGAAACCTTTTTAATAGTGTAAGAGGCAAACTAAGACACGTGTAACTTGAAGGGCTACAGAAAAGACAACTCTATGGATATATAACTCTACGGCCCCTTGATAACTTTACGCACTGTGTAAAGCAGCAAACGAAATCTCTTGAGGCCAAAAAGGAGCTGTTTATATCTCAGGTTAAGTTAAAACATATGCGCTGAAGCATCGCTGCTGCAAAAGTCTTTACACCCAGTCATGCATAAGGTTCAAACTAGTGAGCAAAGATACGAAGGATTCACATTGTCAACTATATTTGGACCTAACTAACTTAAATATTAAGTGTCTTACAGTCGACTCACGAGAGAAGAGGTAGGGAGATATTTCTTACTTGTATACATATTTTATGGAACCTGAAGTAATATTTATCCATACGTTTGCCTCTACAAACATAAATACAAATACGCCCCATTTGTGCTCAGGATATGCACATCAAAACCACGAAGGGAATATTATGTAATTTTAATGATTGATAACTTTTTTCGTAACTGGTAGTAATGAAAGTTGTACACCTTTCATTATTACCAGTTACGGCCCCTACCCACAAAACTAACTATAATGACATCATTTTTTTGAACTCAATGTCATGGTGACTAGCACAGCCTGTTACACGAAATAGGTGGAGGGTTGAAACTGATTGTGCACGTGATATAAATCAAAGTAAATTGTGTTATTTACGTATCGATTACGAGTCAACAAATATTTAAGTTGTGACAAATATATAACCGGGAGGAAAGAGAGGTTAGAGGATTCAGACTTTTCAATAATAGCTTGGACTTGCAGAGTAGACGGGTCGACGACACGGCGATCGACCTGCAACTTACACTTGTAAATGGGTAGCTACTTTATGGAATCCTCTGGAACCCATATTAGCAACGCTTCGGCATCAATCGACTGGCTCGTCAGGAGTCCCCCGTCCCGTCCTCACAGACAACCGGTGTGAAACTGCGCTTGCGCTTGTAGCGTGTTTAACACACTAAAATTTATTTTTATATTATTCCCTAAAACATTGTCAAATTCATGTTCGTTTAGAACTATTTATATATATATATATATATATATACACATATATATATATATGTATA
>PKRV01000051.1:43972-64741 GCA_003709505.1 Hyphantria cunea | reverse complement strand
ATTACCTTGAGGCTATACCTCTCGGTAAGCTTGACAATGAGGTACGCTACCCTGTTCGACACACTGGAAATTTCCACAACGTTGCCAGAAAGCGACTTGTTTACCAGAAACCCCACGCCACCTTGGGATCGTTGGTCTCCCTCGCGGAAGTACATCAGGTGACCTGAGTCCAGGATTATGGTATCCTCCCCCTCTCTTCGGACTTCACATAACCCTAAGATATGCCACCTAATCTGCCCAAGTTCCTCCTCAAGTTTTACCAGATGCGAGTCTAGCCGTAACGTGCGGCCGTTGAACGTTGCCAGGGTCAGTCGTTTGTGGTGGCCTCCCGTAACCCGGTGATTCTTAGCACCCCCTATCCCGCCGTAACCGTGGTCCATGACCAGTAATAGCGGGACTACCGGGAACTGGGGGCCGTGGCTTCTGTTGCTTACTCATGGAGGGGATCAGCCCATAATCACCACGCTGGGCAGGCGGATTGGTGATCGCAGGGCGTAACTTGTTGCACCGGTGACGCTGCTGCCCATCACCGGCCTATTGTATTTAGTTACGTCTTTTGGGATCTATATACCGCTATCGGTCGGTCGCCAGAGCTTCGTTTGTTATCTAGCAGGGTGCACCGCGTGCAGGTGAGGTTGGCTGGGGGCGAAAGATTGTGGCTCGCCCCCACACACCCCTTTAAGCTTGTACACACTGTCTAACTATACATTTTTAGTAAGAAATCTGATTACGTATTTCAGCCTGAAATACTTTCACAAGGACAATGGAAGTAGCAAGAACTACGTCTGACAATATTTTTGTTTAAAAGTTATTGAAGTCTATAGAACTAAATACATTGGCAAACTGTCACTACCGTACTGTACTATGTGTTTAGTTTTATAAAGCACCTACAACAACAAATACCAACTCCGCCTTCTAAATTCTAAATGAGTGACTAAGAAATCCTCCAAATGGCATACAGACAAAACAGGTAGTGGTTACGTCGGACTCGAACCGACTAAAAACTGCATGCCGTCTCGGGTATTAGTATCTTGGGAACCAGGTGTACCTTAGATGGAAATTCCCTGGAACCTCGACGCACTTCGTATCACCTACGGCTTGTAGATGGCCTGATCGTATGTGGGAACACCGATATCCCCTTATAAAATACCCTAAAATTTAGTTAAGATAAAAAGTTAATAAAATGTAACAAAAATGTTATTTGAAACTTCCGCATGAACCAAACCCAAAAAACAAACTAATAAACAGTGTCACGACTAACTATTTTACTGAGGCCGTCAAAGGGATCCATTAAAGATCACTAAAAGCTAAACACCATTAGCCAGCTTTTCTTTCTAAAAAGCGTGTGTCAATAGGCTAAAACGTTACCGAGGTCGAGGCCTTGCTTTAGCACAAGTTTGCACGATATTTGCACGTTGCTTTGAACGCGCTTATAACATGCACCGAAATTCTGTCACGCCACTAAAACACTCACTTTACAGTATACATTTAATATAAATATCAACTTTTTTTTAACACCCAACTTTAATTCTGCATCTCGATCAATTGTATTAAATCGTATACTTTGATCGTATAATTTTTCTATCTAGAGGTGATCTTTTCCTTCAAAATAGAATGAAACAAAATGAAAAGTAAACTCTCTTAAAGAAATTATGTTCATTGTTCTACATATAATTATGTAGGTAGATATATATACATGTGGTTTATTTCATGATAAAGCAAATTATTCCATAGATACAGTCGTTTATGCTGAATATTTTTGACACTAGCAAGGAAATCAGAACCTACAAGGTACTTCCCGTGAACTCAGAACCTTGAAATTTTGTATGAAGTCCGTCTTTTGGAAAAACACAGGAAAAATTGCGACATATATATTTTTTTTATAACATCACAATATACCAAGACGTTTATGCTACAAATTTTCGACACTAGTAAGGACCTACAGAGTACATACTTCCCGTCAGCTCAGAATCGTGATTTTTACACGAAGTAACGGCTTATAGCACAGATAAAGGAAAAATTTGAAAAGCATAAATGTATAGGTTACATCATAGAATATATAGAGATCTAACTAGCTCTTCCTCTGGTTATGATAACGTGAACACTGAAAACCAATAAAATCACTTTCTTTTTTATTGTGGACCTCTAATATGGTAACTTGTCTATCTATGGAAAAAGATATCTATCTATTGAATATTTAAAATTAACTAAAAATATAAAAAGGGAATTGATTTTGTAAACCTTGTGTAACACGAACGCTACAGTTTCTAAAATCAATACAATCTGTTAAACAATTCACGTGATTTCAACTCAAATGTTTAGTTCCGTCTCGTTTCCCGAGGGGCCGTAAAATGCGATTAAGACGTATTGAGGACAGAGGGGATAAATATCAGGAAGTACTGCAGATAAATCTATAACTTTTTTTCGGAATAGGGGGAGGGGTTCGGCCTCCAGTAAACTTTAAAATTTTTAACTTTGTAAAATACAATAAACATGCAACACAGCTTTTCTATGAGGCTGTGGGGTCACTCTGATTGAGCCTAATACTAATTTAAATAAGATTTTATATCTGTGCACCGTGTACCATATCCGATTATTGCCAGTTGCTAAATTGTTCATGTGCCACAATTTTAACCAGTTTAAATATAATTTAATTATATTACAGTGATAATTTGTTGATAATGAAAGAATTTTATAACTGTATTAAGTTAAATTTGTCAAAATTATTATTACATGCTAAAAAGCAGAAAGTGGCGTTCGAAATTCATAATATAACAGCAATGTAACCTATATACCTTTTTGTCTTGATAGATAGACGGACAACAAAGAGATCTCAAAATGATTTCGTTTTTTTGTCCTTTCAAGGTACGGAACCCAAAAAAATGTATTAACTAGCTAATAATCATCGGCTCGACTCGCAATATTATTTCTTATTTGGTCTAACCTTAAAAGGGACGAACTTCTACAATCTTTATTTTACTCATTAATAAGGGTGACAAACAGAAAAACCTTTCTTAGTGCATATTTACAATATAAAGAGTATAAGGTGCCAAAAAATTTAAGTAATTTATCGGTCAGTCATGACAAGTAATTGTAAATGTACAAATGTTGCTATAGATAAAAAAAGCAATCAAGTTTTATAAAAATAAAACAAAATAGTATTACCAAGTATATCGAACTCGTTTAATTATGTTTGAAAATAATTAACTGAGATTCAATTAAAAACGAAATTTGATCATCGAGTAATGCTAAATTAATTAAAACAAAAACCTTTACAAAAGGATAGGATAGAACAAAGTAACTGATATAAAATTTATTATTTTTTAGTCGTTTGTAACCTCGGGCTTTGTATTTAAAAATATTTTATAAGCGTTCATATTCTGTTCTATTATTGTGGAACCTAAATGGGTAAGTAAGCCAGGCTGTATTCAAATATAACTATTCAAAAAATATCTATTCCACTAGACGCTACGAATGATACGTGTTTCAAATCCGTTTTCAGGTGGAGACAGTTATACGCTATGTTCTTTGAAGTTTTTTTCTTTATAAAATACAATAATTATTACAACTTCCACGTTAATATCATTACAGGTTTAACCATTTATGACGAAAATATAATTTGATGTTTACTATTTAATTCGTTACAATCTTCTTTGGTCGAGCATCCTCTAATTAATTAAATTCTCCGTCAAAAAATAGAATTCATTAATAAAAAAGTTGCGCGCATAATAAGCCGAGAGGCGGGAATTCTCGGTGTTATATTAAAATTACCGGGATTATGCGGGATCCTACTTAATTACAGGATCTCACCAAATTACATGAGCGTCTTAGTTTTTAATAGGTTATAGGGGAGGTGAAATTCTTCATTGCTTAGTTATTAACGATATGAAGTGGAATCTTTTCTGAAAACGAACACAATGAGAATTCAGATATCGCATTTTTTAAGAAGAGAATGTTTATCGGTTCAGTAAGCCAATGAGTCAAGTTTACTAAATAATACTATGAGAATAACTTTATTTGGTGCTTTTAAAGCCACTTGGACTGTATTTATTTCCGTAGATAAGTTAAGACTTCGACAACAAAAAACTTGACGGTAATTAAGCGCGACTCGCACAAGGGTGAGGGTAGGAAAGAAACGGTGCAGGCCTATGTTGACCTACTCTTTAACTTTTTACAGAAGTATCGTGATTTTTTTAACGTATATTACCTACATTATTAAAACTATAACTGGATCCAAGGAGGCAGGGGAACGCTTTTTACTGCACCAAGTGTTGTGAGTGCAAATCCCAAATGAGACAACACTTTGTGTGATCCACAAATTGCTGTTCTGGATCTGGGTGTTCTCTGTGTCCGTTTCATGTATGTATGTGAAGTATATAAATAAATAAATAAAAAATAAAGTTAAATTGCATTACAATGCGAGATTTTTCTCTAAAAATGTGTGTGTGGTGTATTATAATGTGTTGTGGTATGTGATTATGTTATTGTTTAAGTTTATACTATTTATCTTTATTTTATTTTTCATAAATACGATTGAGATATGATATGGGTCTGCCAAAGTAACTTTACACATAGATAGATAGCATGAGCAGAATCCAAGAGCGAATGCAGACTATACAACGATATAGTATAGTGACTCATACTCTAGCGACCTACTGAGATGTTGCATTGCTTTCGGCTTTGGCTTCCGGTCTCGTGCTCACCAACGACACCTGTCATTTTAGTTTGAACTTTAGTGTACTAATAATGAAATTAAAAATTCAAATAAATTGTGTGTAGACTAAGATTATTGCATTTTAATTCATACATGTGTATCTTTTTTTTGTGTGGATAGAGTAAAAAACAAAAGGTTTTTAAATTAAAGCTTTTTTGACTAGAGTTATAGAGTGCCCGGTAATTCGCCTCAAGCAGTTCAAAATTTAATTAAAACCCTGTATTTTAAAAGTAAAAGAGTTCGCTTAGTATTTTTTTAAAATTTAAAACGCTGTTTTTTACCAGCGTGTCTGTTTCCATGTGGTATAATTAAAGTCTTTTACTGACTTATATGAAAAAGCAAATACTATAAATCATTGAATATAATTTCGTGTCATTTGAGAACTTCTATTGCGCGATTCAGGGTTTGTAGTTTCTTCGTTTCTTTCATTACTCCGTAGTTCGACGTACCTTCTATAGATGATGCTATCATAGGTTTTTTGTTGCTGCTGTATGTGAAAGTCACCACATCACTCCCCGCCAAGACCGGAGGTCGATATCTTATGAGTCAACTGTCTGTGCTCTGTTGTGAAGTTTGTCAGTGCCAGGAGTGAGTAGTCCCAGTGAGTCGGAACTTAGTGCCGCAAGTTCTAGTGAGTCGCAACTGAATGCCGCTAATACCAGTGAGTCGGGGCTGAAGCCCGCAGATCCCAGTGAGTCGGGTTTGCATGCGGTGCGCGGTGCTGCGGTGAGGTCCCCAGTGAGTCGGGGCGGTTTTTGCTTAGTGGCTAATGGCTGTTGGGTAAACTTTTAAATACTTTCAAAAGAAATATATTTATATTTTTAGAGTGTATGTAAGTATATATCTTTCGTATGCACTGAAGCTTCAATGATGAGATGGATACACATATTTTAATTTGACGTTTCATTATATTACTCTTTATAGTAAAAGTGACAGGGAGTATTCAGAATTAAAATCACTAGTTTGTAAACATAAAGTTTAAATAAACACTTTCTTATTATTGATGTCGCTAAATTTTTAAACTAAATAGTGTAATGATTGAATGACTACATGTAATTATTAATTACCGCGCTCTAATGGGCAACTATACTGCACACTTTTTCCTGGCGACTCGCCAACCACGCTCGAGTTTAAACCACATTTAACGCCAAAACACTTATGTAATCCTGCTCATTTAAATAGATAATAATAATAATAATAATAATATTTATTTTTCTCCCACAAAATTAGTGTTACACTGATATACTATAACTATGATTTACAATTTTTGTGGAAGTCAGGAAGCCAAACTAGGATAAAATCCTGTGCTATGGATTCCTGGCCCCCCCTCATGGAATCACATAATTATTTACCATTTATTCTTCTTATTTTTTTTTTTTTCTTTTTTTTTCTTAGATAGAAGTATATAACTTTCATTTTATCTAGTAGATATAGGTTTAGATACGTACTTAATTCAGAAACGTTCTAATCCACTTTTATGTTTCCCATTGACAAAGCATTCGACTATCTGAACTGGTCCAGTCCCAAACTAGGTAAATGTACAATGAAAACCACTGCTGATAAATATAGCAAGTCTAAATACATGGTGCCATGCTTCGGTATGCATGGGCCGGCTCGACCGGAGTGATATCACGGCAATACAGAAAACTGATGTGAAACAGTAACTGCGCTGTGTTTCACCGAGTGAGTGAGGATACCGGAGGCCGATATCCCAACCTTCCCCCCCATGCCCTAAAGGCCGACAACGCACTTATGACACTTCTGGTATTGCGGGTGTCGGGGTAATCGCTTAGCATCAGGCGACTACTTTCTGTTTCATAAATAAAAAATACAATAAAATAAAAGAAACATAATAATTGCTTAATTACGCCCAAATAAAGAGCAAATGATCGTGTTCATGGGACAAAAATTTGTTTTGGGTAGGAAAAGATCCGCGAACTCTGGCTTTACAATCAGTATCAGTAACCACTAGAGTATCAGAACCATTAACTAATAAATTAATCTGTTTTATCGCTGTCTGGTTTTAAGAATACTTGTAAATCCTAATTAATATAGCAAAAGTATGTTTTCCCGGGTAATGTTACTCACTTGGTGTCAGTTAACGAAAAAACAGATTAATACCGCTGTTAAAACTCTATTTCAACTTCACTTTTCACGCTTACTTTTGATTTGGTCTCTCTACGTCATATTTATATGTATCTTCCTGCCTTTATTTATTCCCAAAATTATAATAAATATCAGTTTTTCCACGGAGCGACTGGCATCGAACCAGACCATAGAACTAATTCTCCGCGTATTTGTTTAAGAGCAGTGGCTTTCCAATAATTATTGCAAAAGATGTTCATGACAACCGGGACCGAGGAGGATTAAGAAGCACACGCGTAAAAAAAATTGTACGAAAAATACACCAACAATTTTTGCCCGACACGGGATTTGAAGTTTAGACCTCTCTACAAATAAACTAGTGAAAAGTTGATTCAAACCCGTTGGATTATACGTCAGAAAAAGTTTAAAAGATCTTGAGTTTGTCTATTTATATGTATTCATATATTATGGAACGCAAAACTTTAGCAAAAAGGTTAGCTCTTAGTTTAATGCTTATATTTCGAAAATACTATAAATCAATCGCTAAAACACTGTCAAAATGTGTTTTTTGATTTTATTTAGTTAAACTTATAGGGTTATACTACACTAGTTATCATCCTCGTTTAACATAACATAATTTTCAACTCTATCACTCGGATGATTTTCCCTTAATCACTGTATTTTTCTACGTAAATTTCCAAGATTCTATTAACCTATGGAACATATTGTCACCTGCGGTATTCTGGGCTAACAAAACTCGTAAGCCTTCAAAGAATCTATTGCAGTTTCCCTCAGATTATGTAATATCTTTACAATATAATTTGATCTCTGGGCTCATCACACAGTTTATACCTGTTCATTCAATGTTAACCTCTATTTTATTCACATTACATTGTTATAATATATTTTACCTTAGCTTCATTACATGTTTACTGAATCTCCAGAATATTAGAAGCGTGACTAGGAAAAATAAAAACATAATATCTCGACTTGGCGGGGGCTCTTCACACGCCGAGAGCGCTTCGGTATGGGTAAACTCACCGTATCCCATTAACGCATCACCATATTCTCGAAGCTAGAGACTGCGTGTTTTCCGACGTTTTTACAAAGATTGTTTTAATGTAAACATTGAATATCACAACGAGCTCATTCCTTGCATTATTTATTTGAAGCCCCGCTTTGCGTTGAGTTTCTTTGTTAGTATAAAATACGAGAACAAAAATGCGACAAAGATTTATTATTAAAGCAGTAAGTTAACGGTGATGTCTGTGTTTAGAAAACATGAAGAAAGTAATTATATTTCTTGTTATTATACAGGAAGAATAATATTGACTTAAATGTTTTTACTGTCTATATGTTATGTTTTAAATGCTTTTACTTTTTTACTGTCGCGTTATTTATTTTATGACTTATCGCTATTCTTCTAACTATGTGTATAAGTGAACTCAACGCTAAGTAAGGCGTTTCCTGCCAACAAATCAATAATAAGTAATTATAAATATGTATATTTATTAAATGTCTAATCAAATTAAAACAAGTACTGCCTCGTTCGAAGTTTGACAGTCGTGTTTTTGGTGTATTATGATCATTAAAAATAATTCATAGCAATCATAAGTTGGGGAGCTCAGCGAAGAGATTAAGTTTTATAACGTTTCTAGAAGTGTATTGAGTGTATTATGTCAACATTTACATGATATTCAAGTGTGTGTTATCAAAGTGCTTATCAGATATTGTTAAAATATTTAAGGAAGTAGGATGAAGAGGTGAAAAAGGAACAACTGACAAAATAAAAAAAAGAAGATGGGATGTCTATAGAATTTGTACACAATCGTTTGATTCATTATAGCCGGATTACTGATCTAAACAAATCTATTGAAGTTTTGAAAAATACATTTCTGTCAGTACTTTTAAATTAACAGTTTGCTCTAAACATAAATGAAATTACTTTGGTACATACGGTACTCACATAAAAAAAAACTTATGGTTTTGACTGTCTGTGTGTTGGTTTCGGGTAACCTCTGGAACGGCTGAGCTTTCACGGCTCTCACTGGCAGATAGCTAATGATATAAAGAGTAACTTATAGCTACTTTTATAGGTTACCTTCGCCCATTGCTCGCGGCATAGCTCGCGGTTAGAACAACAAACGCAGGTAACACCATAGGACTAAGCAAGTTCTAATTATTATGTATGTGTTACTAAATATTTTGTATAAGAGGGAGAACCAAGCTTCGACCAGCCTTGGAGGGGTGTGATGTGGCGACTTCTTCAAGCATTGCAAGCGGAAACACATTACAGCGCCATCTACAGAAGATAAACTGAACTACGAAGTAACAAGGAAACGAAGAAACTATCTATCCTGAATTGCGCAATAGAAGTTCTTACGCCGATTATCATATATATACAACATCCCATCATCAACCGTTGGGCAGTATCCCGCCATGCGTGTTATTTGCCTGGTCGGAGGATACTCCCTTTGTGCGCGAGGGACATAAAACCCTGTCCTCCACAGCGGCACGTTCTTTTACTGCAGATGTTCATAGTCACTTATTATCAAGTCACCGCACCTATAGCCCCCGTATATTTCAAAATACCCCAAAAAAGGTATATTCGGCTACCTCACTCGGTTCATTTGATGCGTAAATTTACGTCTGTAAAAGTTTGCGATCGTCAATCAGAACTACAACACCGCAGACACGAACGAACGCTTAAACTAACATTATAACGTTAACTTGTACAATAACAATAATTCAAACTTTCCCTTCTTTGTAAGCTTCACATATCTTAAGGAACCAACGCCCCTTTCTAATTCAAACCTTACATTAGTTACACAAAGTTGAATTTTGAAATAACACCAGTTGTAGTACGATAATACCCAAGTGAATATTAACGCCTGGCTAATGGAGTAATGGAATTCGTACATATGAATAATTCACGTATCGAATTAAAGCGGGACAACTTTTGTTTTGTTTACATCGAAATTAAAAAGTTTCTACCGCCAGGGAGGGTTCCATTGAATTCCCGAAAGCGGCAATTTCCGTAGAAAGGACGAAGACATACGGGACCCAGATTGATCGATGCTTGTTGCTTCTTCACGCTTAAACGAGACCACGACTTTTACAAATATTTTATAGCCATAAAACTTTTGTATCGATTCATGTTTCCGTGATATGAACACGGGGGGAAAGAAAACACGTTTTAGCATAATAGCGTAGCGCGTTACTGATCGCGTAGTCATTAGTCTGTCGAAAATAAAAAATTATAAAAAACCTTTGCAGTTTGTACTTTAGACGTAAATAAACATTCAATCTCCTCACTGTAGTCTTAATAATACTCAAGGGACCTCGCTCAGAACATACATATTGATTATACTACCTCTCCCTTTAGACTGCGGGTTCCATAACACTCTATACGTGTCAAAGGTGAATTATTTGAGTTCACAAGGGTTGGAAAGTTCTGGTTGATGAGTAAGTAGAACGGATGGAACTGGCTTCAAACCCTTAACTTTACTGGCATTCCTGCGTTTTGTCACTATCAAGACTAATCATTAGATAATTGCATTTATCTCTCGATTTTGATATTTTGATATGGATCTTTTTATAGCACTTTTAGTAAGCGAAAAGAAAGTCGTGTTAGACATTCGTTAGTTATGAATGTTAACTTAAATATCTATCCTAATTGGAAAGTAACTTTGTCTATCTGTTACGTTTTCACTGCTAAGCCGCTGCACCCATTTCAATAAAATTTGGAATAGAGATACCAAAGTATTGAACACGGTGAATTTCATGAAATTTATTTCCTCAAGAAATAAAATTCTTGAAAAAAGACATGCTATTCCTTATCGCAACAACCGACATACCTGTAACAAAATTAGTTCCAGACAATATGTATATAGGACTAACACATACTACATTATTGAAATGTACGTAAATTTTTTAGCATACAATATTTCGTTTATTCGTTCATACATCAGTAAACTGCAACCACATTATCGGTGTATTTATTAAATCCCTCATGACGTGGATTAAACATATGAACTTTTATGATTAATGTAGCTATGTTTAACCCTAGGTACTCTTTCATTTATTTCATTAAATTTTGGATTACTTTTTTGATTTTGACAATCTTTGGTAGTCCATTGCTGAATATAGGTATTAGTTTTGTAGGAGGTTAGGGCCCACTATACCACGCTGGCTAGTTTTTACCATTCCGGAATTACAGTAAGTAATTACAGGCAATAATCTCTGACTTTTACATGTAGATAGTATCGCTGTCCTTTGATTATACTCCCGATTTTCCTGTTTAATTCCCAGAGTGGCCGCGAAATAGACCTACCCACATTACGTGAGAGGCACCAAATTACACTCGTAGTTGGAATAATATGGGTGTTTACGCCTCTGCCTAACCCTTCAAAGATACCTGATAAGTTTTTAAACTTACTTTTTAAAGGTTGATTTTTATCTTCTAACGAAAACTAGAATAGCCACAGTCTTACTGAAAATCAGTTATTTTATATATCTGATCAACAACCCATAATGTCCCACTGCTGGGCTCGGGTCTCCTCTCAGGAGAGGGTTAAGGCCATACGTCCCCACGCTGGCCGAGTGCGGGTTGGGGTTTACGTATGGTCCTGCCAAAATGACTCTTCTCTGCCTGACACCACACTGGTGGTCACCATACTCATTGCTCGTGCAGACAATACAATAATGCAGTATGGTGACTCACATTATGATGGCCTATTGATGTTTCTGCATCATTGGGCCTCTGGTCTCGCACTAACCAACGGAACACGCCAGCATGAGCGCTGTCATTTTACATTGATCTTCTGTGCGAGGGTAGATTCAATCAAATTCTTTCATTGCTTTCTACCGATCGAATGAGGTTATCGAATTTCCTATTAACCTTAGTCCTCTAACTCTGAGACCTCAAGGACGGACGTTTATCACCAGGTGACCATTAAAAATACACAAAGTTTCACCACCTCTATTCATCTTATGGGTGTCGTAAGAGGTGGATCAGGGAGCAAATTACGCAGGGTACATCACTATAAAGACAAGGAAAACTTAAGACCAAAACCTGTACCAACCCGCCTGGTCATCATGGTATAGTGGGCTAAAATCTCCTTTTAAAGGAGAGGCCAATGTACAACGTTGGATTATTAAAAGCTGTTGATATCATGTGATGTATGAAAAGATATGACTTTCACATACGTAGTAATTTTAAGCTGTTATTCGCATCTTTTCTTACCATATGTTTACACGAGGAATATGTGAAACGTAAGGTGACTTGGTTATGTCAGAGTACGAAATTAGATGCGCGTTGAGAGGTTCGAGAGGCGTCACGTTTTGTACTGCCGAAGTACCCCACGTACCGCGGCGTACGCCAGTCGAGATAGTGTATTGTGATCCCAGCTCCGGCTTATATTGAAGTCAACACATTTCTGGTAATCTCCTCTTAGCTAATAATCGATAGAGGCGAATAAGTGTTTGCACTGTTGACTCGTCCTTACAAGAAAATTGAATCAGTTTCATATTATTACTTTTGGGCATGCTGTAGTCCTATTCTCTTATTATTTAGTAAAACAGTACATTTATTTACTCTGTAGCTTAAAAGGAATTTTAGCAACTTAGACTTTTCTTAAGAACATACTACATTAATTTAGTGTCTAAGTTTGTGAAATAGAGACTAGACAAGTTTTAAGTAGATTGTAGCACTGGAAGGAAAAATAAAAAAATAAAAAATTACTTCTTTCTTAGTTCTCTTTTCAAATGTAAACGAACACACAGTACACAGACAATTAAGTTGTGAAATAGTCGCAAAGCCAAACGAGTTGCTGTTTGACTGAATGTGCTAACCTTAAGAACTACTGGTTCGAGTTGAAAATTATTATATATAAAAGCATGAAAGGCCATATGAAGTATAACATTAAATTATGACCCATAGATGCCGAGCATTTAAAAAACATGTTGCAAACAGAGGAATATTTCTTTCAAGCCGTAGGTAACATTAATTTACCACCATTTGAAACTTACAGCCGAACAATTTTATTATAAGTTACGAGAACAGTGTTTGTGATGTAACAAAGTTATTAGGTTAGAAATAACCCTAAATGCAATTAACTATCATTAACTGATATTAGTTCTGGTAATCCGCAAGCTTTGTGCATCGGTAATTACAGATAACTCATGCAGCTTAGTCCTTGCAGCTCACAATATTCTCAGGACTGGCTAATTGATTAACCAATGGTTAACATATAATGTTATTAGATTTTCAAATCACAGTATCCATTGATCAAAATATATCAGTATAGGTTGAAGAATTTGTTTGTTTATTTGGTTGATAAGCGCAAATCATACATGAAGCAAAGTTTGTCACTTTGAAACAACTTATCGAGAATATCCCAACTACAAAGCCCTCAGACACGATGTTTCAAAATACCATATTATTACAACCTTTGAGCATCTGTGTCCTTTGCCTTATCTACCCCCATCCGAGCTGGTCCCGCCTGATCCGGTGACGCGGTCGTTACACTTGCATAAACACGACACTCGTAAATTCGCTGGGTCCAGGAGACCGCTTCTGACAGCCAAGTGAACCGTTCCTTGCTGTTGAATCATTGCTATTTCTTGTAGGTTGTTTTTATATAAGAGAATTTGTGTTTGGGTTTAATACAATATGTATGAACGTTTATATAACATATGTTATTTATAAAAGACTAGCTGGCCTAAACCACTCCACCTCTCCGGCAAAGTTTTACTTCTTGTGAGAGCGTCTCTTAAATTTTAATATTTTTGAAACATTTTTCATTGGTGCTCGGGTTATTCATAGCGTGATATTAAATAAAGATTAATAAGATATACAATTCTAAATATGATCCTGTTCAAAGTAGTGGTAACTGAGATCAGGGCGTGCAATCAAGCAAACAAAAAGCTTTCAGCTTTGCAGTGTTAGTAGAAATTAATAACTTGTGTGTATAATTTGGAGATATAAAGATGTAAAGGCCGTTGGCGGGCTTTTGTGACGTTCGTCAAAATTCTTCCATCGGCCTTTTGCTTTCTCTCTACAACAATATAACATGTATCTATGAATAGGTCGGATATTGGTTTTATTGTGATAATAATTACTCAGTAACTGGGAAAACATTTTCAAATTGTATATTACAATATAAGTGTTATATTCCGGAGATGATTGAAACACCAAAATTAATTAATTCCGTTTATGAAAATACACGTTTTACAAGAACGCTAACCATAGACTAAGTAAGCGAGAGCGCTCCACTACACGACAATAAGGTTGTCGCCATTATAACATGTTTTTCTCGCATCACAATAAAGGCTTTAGCCGATCGATGAATCAATTACTTTGTTGAGAAGATGTCACATATTCAAGTATGCGTGCGATAAAGTAACCTAAGCAATTTCAAAACAAAGCTAGAAATATAATTTGACTGCACAGATAGTGATTTAGTATGCCATGCCCTTTATACAAAGCTGACTATGTGATAGATTCGACCCCCATATAGGACGGCGTTTTTTATGATTCACAAATTGCTAAATAGGTTGCCTGGAAAGGCTCCCTTAATACATGAATATATTCCTAGTACAAAAACTGTCTTTAAAGAACTTATATTTATACAATCCTTTAAGGTCAAGATCAATATATTTTTTAAAAATCTCTCTAAAATATATTTGAACCGTGTCAAGCTTTCTTATATAAATTGAATGATGCATAATACAAAGTGTAAAATTCACTTATAAATTTTATTTATTGTGTCATTCAATTTCTATGCATATTTTATATAAATATACATTTATATATTACATCCTTGTAACGACTTCCTCACACAACGCAGCAGAAATATACTACAGCGTCGTCTATTGAAGAGATATCAAACTACGGAGCATTGAACTACGGAATAACTACTAATCCTAAATCGCGATATAGAAGTTCTCGCGCTGATTAGTAAATGTACAAAATTACAACATTAACCTGTTAGGACTCGGTCCGCCACACTTGATCGCCATGTCTGGTCGGAATACCTCCCTTTGTGCTGTAGGAAAATGACACCCGTTCCGCCACACCCTCATAATATCACCAGGACTAGTTTTATCTATTGGTAATCTACACACGAAGCCATTGGAAATTACACTTCTCTCTCTTAACACTTTAGATCTCTACATTTATTATGATCTAGATAGTCTGATAGATTTGAGGTCGTTCGAAAACAATAAAAACCTATGTATGAATGTGAAAATTAAGACTCAAATACAATTCTTTTTCCTGAAAATCATTAAACTTTTTAATGCAGTTGAAACCCTTTTTAGTTAAATTAACCTTTATGGTTATCATCAACATCTTCAATGACCTTTAGTAGTCTTCCGTTGGACTTGACCTCTCCATATAAAGGAGGGTTAAGCCTACGGTAACATACTGTCGAAGAAGATTGGTATAGAGTTCATTTAAAGATTTCCTTTTTTGCAGTGCTTTTGTCTGTATTAGTCGCCTTTTAAGACACCCATGTGACAAAAAGTCGTGGTGACGCTCTGTATTTTTAATCCATTACTCATACACAACGTCACATCTATTGTGACACTCCACACACACACGTTACACTGTTGTGATACTGAATAGATTACCATATTGCAAAGTTGAGTTATTCCAGCCAGATTAAGTTCTAGATGAATGATCTCATGATTCTGAACATATTGAATAAAAATACAAGCCTTTTACTAAAAAAAACTCGAAATAAAAGTTGATGAAATTGCTTGTAAGTGAAGCAAAGTTACAAGTTTTGTCAAAAAGCTCATATTTTTAAAACCTTTCCTTTCACATTTGATTTGATACAAACTTAACGTAAAGTGTATATTCAGTCTCCTAAAAAGCATCACGACTACTAATGCAAATATCCACATAATTATGCACATTTTTCGTGTTAAAATATACATTTAAAAAACCAAGAGTTAAGTGCAAAGCGACCGCTCTGCTTGTTTTTACTCGGTCCTACTGTATTATACCGAGGTTCGCTTCTTTCGCTTCTTTTTATGAATTATAATCACGAACGAAACTTTACCATGTTTTTCTAATAATTTTTCTTTATGAAATTAATTGTGAGGTTTATTCACCGCACAAAGTTATGTTAAAGAAAATATGAAGTACTTGGCTTGATTGATCGTAGTCTTATGTTTGTGTTTTGGCTTAATTATTATATTGTTGAACATAATTACCTCAGTTTTATGAAGACTTATCTATCTAATTTAGAGTTTCAGATAAGAATATATTCTCTAGTCAACTAACAGACTTTCTAACTTGGTAATTTATACATTAAGTAACCGAAATATTTTACATTATTTTTTAAATATAATACTGTAAGGAGAATCGTCTGTTACGTTGCTATCTACCCCCACAGTGCCTATAAAAGCGCGGCGCCGGGGATATTTGGGGCATTTTGCTTCTCTGCTCTCGGACTGGAAGGACGTGCGAATCATTAGCCAGTCGGAAGTTACGTAAGCCATTTGAGGTTAATTATTTGTTAAAGTGATTAAGTGTTGAAATAAGTGTGTAACATTTTTTTCATTGCATTTTAAATTGTGAACTGTAGGTAATTTTGTTGATTGTTGTGTCAATCTGAATTATGAAATGAAAATGGTTTCTATGTTGTGAATTTATTTTTTTAAAGTAATTTCACTTCTGAATCTTACAATACAATAAATGTTTTTAAGCAACTTTTTTTACGCAATATCCTTTGGAAATAGTTTAGAGAGCTACCAGTATTCACAGTTCTGTTCTTTTTATGACTGTTTATTTTGAGATTCATTCGTTTAAATATTGGTTTATTCCTCTTAGCGAACAAATAAGTTATTCGTGGAACTGCATAGATTTTCCATAGGAAAACATTCAAATACTTATTTGAAATTAATATCAAATGGTCACGGTACCTTGAAGCTATAATTAAATCAAGATTCCGATGCTTACTAGCGACAAACAGCATGGCTATTAAGCTACATTAGTAAATGACAATCTTCCAAGTAACTTCTATTGACGTAATACATATGGAACTTGACAAATTCAAATACAAAATCATTTATTCAATTCAGATACTAAGTGATATTTGTAAACTTTGATTTGAAGCTACAATTGAAAATCAATCGACACAAACTGATGCAACAGCTTGTAGATTTTGGTGTGTGAAAATCAGCAACAACAATCAACAGCGTCCACATAAATATATGACAACGCCATACACTGAAGATACACTGAACTACGGAGTAACGTAGTGCACGAAGAAGCTACCAATCCTGCATCGCGCAATAGAAGTTCTCACGCCGGTTAACATATATACAACTTCCCAACATCAACCGTTGGGCAGTGGCCCGCCAGGCATGATCACCTCGCCTGGCCGGAGGATCCTCCCTTTGTGTTGGAGGGACATGTGACCCGTTCCTCCACAAAAACACCAAAATCTACTGCCCGTTTGTGTCGATCTGTAACTTCCAGTTACCAGTAGTCAAATTACCATAATAATCGTCATGCATTACTTTCAACTAACAATGGTTTTGTTAATAATTCAGCCCAAATGCAAGATAAAGAAGTTTGTGTGTATATAGTAACATACATGACTGTTTGTCGTTTAGATAATCTTTGATCTTATAGCAGGCTTGCCTAGTAAGGTGATTTTTATAGTAAGCATGAATTTATATACAGGAGGGTCGATTACACCTATAAGAGTTTTATTACAAAAACGTACAAAAAGACCTTCGAACGAATTGTGTACCTTATTTAAGTGATGATAGGTACCAACAAGTTTAGACTTGTTTCTTGTATTAATATTATGTAGATTACTGTTCTTTTTATCGTCATTAATATTGTGCCTAACAAACATGATATTTGCCAGTATATATTGTCACTTAAATTGTATTTAAAGCAGATGACTCGTTTCAATAGAATAAAAATCGTTTCAATATCAGTGGCCTTGCCCCGATTTAATACACCATAGGATATGACGCTGTGAAAATAGATAAAATAAACTAGCCTAACTGTGTCAGTATGAATGAGCTGACGTACCTTCTATACTGCATAAGCTGCCGAACAAAATTAAAAAAACAAAATCGATTGGAATATATCGCTGTCTGGACTAATTGTAGGAAAGTAAAGTCAAGTATGGCACTTGCAAATAATCCAAAAATATATTGAGCTTTATTTTATTTACATACAAGTTCTTAAATAATTTCGGTATTGGCCTTAGTTCACTTCATCACACTTGATGAGTTTTGATATAGGTAATATACTCATTAATATCTAAGGACATCAGAACGGATTTCACTAATAAATATTACGCTTCTGAGTTTCCTCAACAACTTTAAGAAAATATTTTGCATAAAAGTTTTTATTTCACAATACAAAATTATGTAAATTGCGACGCGTCCCGTAATCTTCGCGTCAAACAGACAAAAATATCTAAATCAACATTTACGTCTTCGCTCATTCGCCGACATTGATGAGATGAGACAACCCCTGTGCGTTTATATAACACCGTTGTTACTGCGATCAATCAACACGATCAACAAACAGACAACAACACGATAGCTTATTGAAGGAGAACTTATAGGCTGTTCGTTTTCCTTATTGGGTTGCAGTCGAGGAATAAATTGTCTTCGGAACTTTTGTACGAGTATTTCTATCATTGTGAAATAAGAATTTATTCAAGGTTTTATTAAACGTTATAGTTACCTAGTAAGACCACGTAATTTATTTCCTTGTTCTTCAGCAAGTAAGAAAGATTACCTAATAAAGATGATTTCGTAGAAGAGGGCCCGGAAAGACGACCTCCACTAGGACTCTCTCTCTCGGACCGGGCAGCGGAGTCGCACTTACCAGCGCCTCATGCCGCTCTAAGTATAGCCGCGGATGGACGGGATAGGTTTTCTCTTCCCTTCACTTAAGTGCCCAGCGGAGAAAGTGCGACGTATGCGCGTGCCGTACGTCGCCTCATTAGAGAGTCTATCAGCAGACGGTGCCTGAGTCAGTGCGGTCAGGCGCTGGGGGCGGTCCAGATGTCATAATAACAGCAGCTCCCAGATCCCTCCTGTCTGAGGTGCAGAGTGGCAAACCGTTTGATTTTAGTCGGACCAATTCCGACACACTTCCCCGCCGCAAATGCCAGTGGGGCGAAAGCCCGTGAGGGTTTCCACACGTAAAAAAAGATTTATCGTGCATAGTTCACGTGTGAAAAATATATACTCAAATAGATCACGTTGAAGATTATTAGTATGGTTATAATAGAACATTTTTGAATATGTTATAAAACTTGTGTGCTCAATCATCGAAGCTACAATAATAAATTTCGATATCCGCCGAAGCCGACTTTTGGCTTTAAAACAGCCCTGAAATCTTGTTAGTCCAGGAATCTATGGATTTTAATTATGTTTACATTAGGATTTAAGCTAAATGCTCTGTTGTCCTCATGTTTGAGTTATGCCTTATGGCTAGGTGCTCAATTTAGATGGAAAATTAATACACCCTTGAAGATTGATACAAATTATATATTACTAAATACGAAATTCAAATAATTTTACTAAATCAAAAAAAAAACTCATAAAACTTCGCCTATCAATTTTTTTAAAAGCCTAATACAAAGTACAAATAAAAGCAGATACATTTTTTTTTTGAACAAAATACTTTCTTAATACTAATTTTATAAATTTAAAAGTAATTCTATCTATCTGTCTATCTGGCTGTTGCGCTTTCATAGGCAAACCGCCTAACAAATTTCAAGGAATTTTGGTATGAAAATAATTTAATTAATATGGAATATAGGCTATCCTGACCGCAATAACCGACCGACCGACTGCCTCGCCTGGGGCAAAAGCTAAGTACCATATATAAGGAAGAATTAATACATAGCTACAAAGACACTCGTATCAGAAGCTTGCTAAGTATACAAAAACATTGTTACAAACCTAGGCTACGCTACCTTTGCCGTATTCGCTCCAACACGAAAACTTTTTTAATTCTGAACTGAGTTGGTCGGATAAATGCCAGGTGGTATGTAAATACAGCCTCCAGCCGATTTAGTCTATGTTAATGGTCTCTTTGTGCTGTTCTGCTCTAAATTTAGCGATTTTGTTTAGGTTTACAGGAATACTGGAAATTGTTGTTTTGATAGCAGAAAATTGGAGTCTGATATGATTTTCTACTCTTATCAACACCGAGTTAAGTGGGTGTATCAGATGGAAAGACAGAGACCCGAATACATAATATATACAAACATTGACTGTCTATCATTTGCGGTTGACGTAAGCGACTGCCATTCAAGAGGCCTTGAGTTCGAATGCCGGGTCGGGCCAAAAGTCTTTTTTTTATTATAAAAATACTCAAGAAAACCGGGGGGTTTGGAAGTTGGGGTCTAAATCCCCGTGCCTCGGAGAGCACGTACGGCTATCGGTCCTACACCTGATCTCTCCCTGATCGCGTCGGTTATCCGTGCCATCGGATTATGAGAGAGAGAGAAAAGAGAGTGCGCCTGTGTTAGCGTACACACTTGTGCACTATAATATCTCCTGCGTATTTGTGTGGTCGCCGTTGAGACTGGCCGCTGTGGCTAATCGACTAGGAGAATATCATATAAAAGACACGAAGTGTTGCGGGTGTCCGTGAACGGCGGTTACCATCAGGGAGGATAAAAAGCGCAACAGCAGCCTGACTCGGGAATTGAACCCGAGACCACTTGATCTTTTTTTTTTTTAACCAACCGTCAATCAGTCAAGTCGCTTGCGTTAGCCGCTAAACCAAACTATTATATTTTAATGAATTTTTCTGGTGTATATATATATATAACAATGCACACACAGCTGGCTCAGCGTAATCATGTATATTTATATCTACTACAGAAGTATTACCATTAAAATTTATATATATATATATATATATATGTATATATATATATATATATATATATTCTTACCGAGTCTAGGTT
>PKRV01000051.1:13890-43499 GCA_003709505.1 Hyphantria cunea | reverse complement strand
ATATATATATATATATATATATATATATATGTAAATCGAATATTTGTTAGTTCTACTTAGTTTTCCTTGAATCCAAAAATTTCGTAAGTTTGTAAATAAATCATGTAAATTAAATAAAACCTATTTAGAGCCAAGCCTCTTGCCTAGGGTGTACACCGACACAATTATTTAACGGAGGGTAGATCGGTAGCGGTGCGCACGGACAGTGACATTTTTATTGACGAGATACTTATAGCGATATAAAAAGTGTGTTAAAAATTAAGATAGAACTCAAAACTATTCCATAAAGTACACTGTATATCGCGTGTTCATGTGTAGTGAAAATAGACAGAGAGAATTACTGTGTGAGACTTTTATTTGTGAATACAATGCCTTGGCTTCGCTGTACAATAAAAGGTACAATAAATATCTTACACTACACGCTGTTTTACCGAGTGTGTGTGAGGATTCCGAAAGCCTATAACTGAGCCCTTCCTCCCATCCCCCAAAGGCCGCCAACGCACTTGTGACGCTTCTGGTATAACGAGTCTCTATGAGTGGCGGTAATCGCTTACCATCAGGCGATACCTCTGCTCACCTCCTATACCTATATATTTCTGATTGCCCCCTACTCCAAAAAAAAAACGAAAAGGAAGAAAAGGTTTGGATTCGGATAACCTTACCACTTAATGGATGAAGAACAACAAAAGAGTTACTAAACATCGTTTTTCTATGCAACCGCGGTATTGCTACAGCCTAGCCTGGACTGTGAATGCTGAACCATAGCCATCTGTATGAGATATGATATTGGCTGGATTTAGTTATTATATTCGTATAAGCAAATTTTCCATTTCTTTCACTCCCTTTCCTTAAATTGTATTTCTAATTTTACTGTGTCCTGGATAACTTATCTACCGATAATAGGTATGGTGCAATATAAATAAACTACCTCAAGGCACAAAACATATGACATGTTCATCTCTTCGTGTGATATGAAGATCACCTTCGGTCTCCAGCTCAGCAGTCAAGATCACTAACCATTAAGCCAAAAGGCATTTCAATTGTTTAAGAAAATGCCAGTCTACTTCTTCGTGGATATAGACTTTATTGTACGTATACGTCCATTTTGTAATTATAGCACGTGTATTTGTAATAATAATATCAAATATCTATGCAAATTGATTTGACTTACATTAACGTAGCTTTCAATTATTATGGATAGCTATTTATATTGCATATTAATGTTATGTTCTGCTAGCTGGTAATAAGCACTATAAATGGCGTTTATAATAATTACAATAGCGGTACGTAAAAATTAAAGGAAAATTAAGATACTCGTATTTGAAAAACTCTATTTTACATGACCCAAAAGTCATAAGTTTCCATCCGTAATATTACTCCCAAAAATTCTGATAGTGGTCATTTCACACTATTAGGCTTAAAGCTAAGGGTTAGATGAGCTTTAAAACAAGCTCAAAAAGAAAGTTATTTTCGATTTCAACGCTTTTTTTAATACATTTATTATCTTAGTACTTGATAATTTATGAAAACCACGGTTCCGCCCGCGGTATGTGTATTTTTTTTTTTTTTTATATTTGAGCTGCCAAAATGACTCTGCCCTGCCTGATGGAAAGCATGAGCAGAATCTAAGAGTGGTGGTCACCATCCTCAATGCGAGAAAGAACAATGCAGCATGGTGACCCATACTATGGCGGCCTGGTGAGATGCTTTTTCACGCCCCGCTTTAAGGACCCGGGATCCTAGTGGGAAGGAAACACGTGCGCTGGTAGTGAGTTCCAGGTTTTGACTGCTCGGCACAGGAAGAAAGCACCGAAGCGATGAGTACGAGAACGTATGTCTTTCACTTTAAAGCGGTGTCTTCTAAGGCCGGCACGTGTTGTTTTGTAGAGGAAGGGAGAGGGGGGGATCAATTGGAAGAGTTCTTCAGAACACTCACCATGGTAAAGGCGATAGAGGACTGCCAAGGAGGCGATAACTCTACGCAACTGTAGAGGCTCAAGGGTCTCGGTGGCTTCGGGACTATCGATAATACGGATTGCTCGCCGCTGCAACCGGTCAAGAGCGTCAAACAGGTACTGTGTGGCACCATCGCAAAGGTGAGAACAGTACTCCAGCCACGAGCGAACCTGGGTCTTGTAAAGAAGACACAGATGCCCGGGCGAGAAGAACCGTCTCACCCTGTTTAACACACCCAGCTTCCGTGAGGCCGCTTTAGTGATACTCTCAACGTATTCGCGTGGGTTGAGGTCTCGGCAGATATCCATGCCCAGGATAGCGAGCCTATTTTGTAATGGCATTTGAGTGCTCTGAAAAGTGGGAAGGGGAAGGAATGGAGACATTTTGGCTAAGAACGCCCACACCTGTGTTTTCTTGGCGTTGAACTCGACCAGATTGTTACAGCCCCATTGAAAAATGCGGCCCAGAATGTTCTGGGCCGCATTTTTGTCAAGTTGAGCGACAAGTTCTTGTCGTCTTCCTTCAACATCTGCTGGTTTGTCAGAGGGCTGTCCAAAATAGTGTCCATGAACTGTGCTGTCGTCTGCATAACAATGAATGTTGCCAAGGGCTAACATGTCATTGATATGCAGAACGAACAGTTTAGGCGACAGGATGGAGCCTTGAGGTACTTCGGCGTTAATCCGCTGATACTCGTAGGCCGCACCGTCACAAAGGACTCTGATGCGGCGCTGGTGCAGAAACGCGGCAGTCCAATTGCAGAGTTTGGGGGGCAAACCGAAAGCCGGTAGCTTGGAGAGAAGCGAACGGTGCCAAACCCTATCAAAAGCCTTGGCCATGTCGAGGCTGATGGCCAAGGATTCCCCATGGCTGTCAATAGCCTCACTCCAAAGGTGTTTGACGTACGCTAAAAGATCACCCGTGGACTAGTTCGGTCTGAAACCATATTGACGATCATTTAATAGGGAGTGATCTTCCAGGTAATGGACCAGTTGTTTGTTAATTATCCTTTCAAATCATCAATCTCAAAGATGACGGCTATCGGACGGTAGTTGGCAGGTTCGGAGCGATCGCCTTTTTTAGGGACGAGTTGAATATTCGCCTCTTTCCAAGCCCCAGGAACAGCTCCCGAGGAATACGACTGGCGATACAGGCGCGTCAATACCGGGGACAACTCTGGTGCACAGTTCTTAAGAACCACCGCTGGGATACCGTCGGGTCCACTGGCTTTCTGGACGTCTAGTGACAGAAGCTCCGCACGGACATCACTCATCCGGAGGCGAATATCCTGCATAGTAGTGTCGCAGGATGGGATGGTAGGTGGGGGTGTGCCGCGGTCATCGATTCGGGAGTTAGCCGCGAAGAGATCAACAAGCAGTTTTGCTTTCTCCTGCGGTTGGTGGGCAAGTAATCCGTCAGGATATTTCAGCGGTGGTAGCGAGGGATTACAGAAGTTGGGCTGCACGGCTTTAGCCAATCGCCAGAATTTTCGGCTACCCGTAGGGTATGCCACGAGTTCTTGACCAAGCCTCGCAATGCGCTGGGCATCCGCTCTGATGTAAGCCTTCTTGCATTCCCTGGTAGCTTTGTTAAACGCTGCTTTAAGTCGATCAACATCGGGGTAGCCGCGATCGCGGCCCCTGGTCCAAGCGCGGTATTCCGATTGCTTTCGCGCAACAGCATGGGCACATTCGCGACCGAACCAAGGCCGGGCCGTTGCGCTAGCGACTTCACTGTACGGAATATAGTATTCCATTCCGACAGTGATCTCGTCTGTCACGGCGGCCGCACTCTGCGATAGGTCTTTATCTTTAAAGCAGCGTTGAGCCCACTGAATGGATGCAAAGTAATCCCGCATTCCATCCCAGTCTACCGACGAGTAGTGCCATAAACGTCTTTTTGCTGCCACTCGTCGTGGAGGGGCAGCAAACGGCACCGTGGTGGAAACCAGGCAGTGATCGGAGGATCCCAGAGGGGCGAGCACCGATACGCAGTACTGTGCTGGATGACTCGTCATCAGTAGGTCCAGCAAGGAAGGCGCTTGACTAGGTATGTCTGGTATTCTGGTGGGCTGGAGTACCATCTGGGTGAGGTCATCCGTGAGAGCGAATGCGTGGACAGACCGACCCGCGTGGTCAGTTCTGGTAGATCCCAACCATGACTCATGGTGATGTTTATCGCGGTAAACAGTAACCTAAAGAATCAAACTGTCCCCATGCCAAATTTCATTGAAATTAGTGCAGCGATTTAGACAAATGATTACTTCCTTATTTATAATGTTAGTATGGATGTAGATTTAGCATTTTCTTAAGTAGTTCTATTTGAAATTTCCGTTTGTCCAGTGTTTGGTAAAATTAGCAAAAAGAAGAATACGTATATATTATGATGAGGACTTAGGTGTATTGAAGTCGGTGATACAATTGACAGAATAAGTAATTGTAGCGCTTAGTTACAATGAAAATATTCAAAGATAAGCATACATTTATGTCTCGACGTTATACCAAACAAAAAACTAAGTTATAAAATCACAAGCCTATGGCCATGGCTTTACTTACATAATAATGATTCCTATAGTCAAGGTTTTTATTACTGATTAAACAGATACATTTAATCTTTTTAAATGAATGTTTCGCAACACACCTGTGTTATTTTTTCTTATTTTAGTTTATTACTTATAAAGGTTACCACTCACAATTGAAGATACTGCTGCCCATCACTGTCACAATCCCAATAAGACTTTTTATTAGCGATTTATGGGCACTTAGTTTGAATTATATCCATTTAAGGCAATTTTGTGTCTGCTTAAGTAGGTCTAACGACCCGCAGTGCGACTAGTAGGTCCTAAAAATTGAGTTTATTTTAAGCTGCGATGTATTAAGATCTTCACGGAAACAATTTTAACTACAAAAATAAATATTTGGACTTATTTCATGGAGTACTTTACGACGCCCATATGTCAGTGAGTATGGATTGTACAGAGACATAATGTTTTTTTTTAAGCTTATACATAATTTACTGTGTGATAAAACGCTATTATTACGTATAAAAACCATTTATAACTCCGCCAGTTTTAGGAATCCGTACATACAAAATAGAAACTTATATAGTTTCTTCATATTCATCGGTTTTTGTCTATTTAGCTTAGAAATTTTGAGAGGACGTCGAAGACGTGACAGTTGTCATTATCATTTGCCTATGGGTGCTTGCAACGCAAGATATCTTTTGTGTTTTATCTTCCTTTGAGAGTCCCGTAAATTAAATAAGACGGGGCCAGGGTTCAAGCAACACCGCTTGCGCGGCAAAAAGTAATTTAAGAATTGCTTACAAGAGGCAGCAGGACAAAAATTATATCTCATCAGAAAAAAAGTAATTTCTTAAATAAATTCGTTAATATCTTAAAATTGGTAGTATTAAAAAGGCGCTCACAGCCCAGTTGCACTCGGTGATTAGAAATAATCAGCGAGGTCAAGCAACGACGGCGCGGTCAGTACATGGATGGGTGACCGCTGGTGGCATGTTACTATGAGCGTCTCCGTGATCGTGGTCACGTTAAGCAGTCGGTCCCGGTTGTTATCATACGATAACAGTCGTGAAGCTTAGTTGGAGGCCTTTGGGCAGCTTAAAAACATCCAACGGCAAGATTTACGTAGCCACAACGTATTCTTGCTAGTCCCCAACCCGCACTTGGCCAGCGTGGGGACGAATGGCCTTAACCCTCTCCTGAGAGGAGACCCGATCCCAGCAGTGGGACATTATGGGTTGTTGATTGTTGATTGGTAGTATTAAAATATAAATCCTTAAAATAGGGTACCCCTATGGCAACGCTACAGCACCCACTTGACCAGTTTTAATATATTATGTACCCTGATGAGATTTACATTGACCGGCTTAATTTGATCACGTCGAGTAAAATGAGCAAAACGAGCATAAAAACTGTGAACGTTTTGTTTAAATATTATTTAGTACATGATCGCATCAATCAACGTCAGCCGTGTTCATGAAATATATATTGTATTTGATTTTAAAGCGCTACCCAGAAATATTTCAATGTACGATGAAAAATGATTTTTCGTTTTGAGCTGTAATGTAATAAAAGTCTAATTTAAGACAGTGAAAGGCGAAGTCAAACTGATATTATTAAACTTAAATAATTATTTTTGAGGAATAACATCTTCTATTCTTTCTTCTGCTACACGTGCAAGTGGCTTACTAACAATTAAAATCATTTTGAAAAAAGAAAAATTTAACCGACTTCAAACAATACTATATGTGTATGTGTGAGTAAACGTAACGTAACGTAACCTAACGTAAAAGAATATCTTACAGTTGCTCGATTAATTTTTTGAAGAATTGCGTTGTCTGTCTCCAAAACTCATCATCAGGTCTATATGAAATTTTAATGTAAACATTTCGGAATAAATCCATTTTGAACAAAAAAGAATATCGCTTCCCACATATAAATGACAGAGTTAAGATCGAAAATAAAAAAATATTTTCAGAACCTCCTTCATTTGAAATCAATTAAAAAGGATTTGAATTTTGTAACCAGAAGGAAGTCAGATGGTACGTGAAACATCAATTTTATAGATTTTTATCTTTCTGATATATCAGCACATCAGATAGATCACTTGGACAGTGTCTTTCGCCGTCAAGGGACACTTGAATTCATGAGCCACAAACGCGTTGCCAGCCTTTAGTCGTTGCTTTCTTTATTCTTTCAGGTGAAATACAATTTCATTTGATGTTCCCTCTGGCAACCACCTACCCTAGGAGAGTGAGTGAGGATACCGAAAGCCCATACCCTAACCTCTTACCCTACTCCCCATCCCTCAAAGTCCGACAACGCACTTGTGACGGCTCTAGAGTTGCGGGTGTGCTAGGAGGGCGTTATTCTCTTACCATCAGCCCCGTTTACTCCCTATACCACAAATAAATAAAAACAAAACCCATTTATCAAGATCAGTCTTCTAACAAAAAGAAACTTTTTAATGTTGATGTTTAATTTAACTGATTATATATAATTATATATTTCTTTAATTAAATATATACACCAAATTGAAATGTCCCTTTAGTTCTGATGGATTTTTTATATAATCGGTATTATTATTAATCCAAAATGGCCGCCATAACAAAATGGTGGCTTACATATTTCTGAACAACTCACCTAATGAGGGGATAAAATGAAAGGGCTTAAAGTTATAAATAAATAATAAATATGTTCAGACATTTTAACACACAACGCCATCTAGTCCCAAACTAAGCAGAGCTTGTAATATGGGTACTAGATAACTGATATTAATACTTATATACTTTTTTTTGTAAGTACATACATATTATACATAGAAAACACCCAAACTCCGAGACAAATATTTGCAGATCATACAAACATTTGGCCCGACTCAGGAATCGAACCCGAGACCTCTTGCACAGCAGTCACATTCGCTACCACTGCGCCACAGAGGCAGTTATTTTTTTTATTAGCAAGTAATAATAAAATCCTTTTTAAATAAATAATTTCTTTTTTACTATTCATACTATGTTAGTATACCTAAATAATAAACGATTGGGTTTTCGTTTGCGGTCATGAGAACTGCCAATAGAATTGGTGACGGATTAAAAGTTTGAGAGCCACGCTTCGGCAAAAATGGGCCGGCTCGACCGGAGTGATACTACGGCCTCACAGAAAACCGGTGTGAAACAGCACTTACGCTGTGTTTCATCGAGTGAGTGAGGAAATCGGAGACCCATACCCCAATCCAATGCCCCCTATCCCCCTCACCATCCCCCTTCCCCCCAGGCCCATAGTGTGGGTCACCATGCTGCATTGTTCTTTTTCGCATTGAGGATGGTGACCACCACTCTTGGATTCTGCTCATGCTTTCCATCAGGCAGGGCAGAGTCATTTTGGCAGGTTAAATATTAAAAAAAAAAAAAAAACTTTCCTTTTGCGCAAATGTTGATGTTTCATACCCTACCCCAGACAGTCTTTATTTTATAATTAAAATGAAATTTTGTGTAACTCACCTCTTGTATACAAAAGGTGTGTTACACATTACATAAATTAAATCTCTGTGTCAACACGAGGTAAATGTTTCGCCAAATAAATCTACAGCTACCGTTCTTTGTCTACAACAGTGATTGAGAAACAAGCAGTCATCGTCAATTAACCTTCGTTATTTCTTTTGAGAAGTGTATTTACGAAATGTATGTTGTGCAATCTATTAGCGAGCTGACTTTGCACATTTCGGTCCAATACACTACCGCAGCGTTTGATTGAAACAGTGAACACAACGTGTACTCTTTGAAGATAGAGGAGAACACAAAAGGGTCGGTCACCCGTCTGTTATTGGTGCATCTCGACTATTGTAGCGGAGGCACCACACTCGCTGACTTACAAAGGACCAACAACATGACCTATGCAATACCTAAATAAATGCTCTTGTGTAAATGCTAAAGCTAATATTTATATTGCAGCACGTAGTAAATTTTATGACCCAATATCATATATCTGAGGAAAGTGGTAACCATAGAGTGTATAGTGAAAATGTACATAAATTCCGTCTAATGAAAACTCACCGAAATACCGAGTAGGTATCTCCTGATCGTGTCAATCAACTATATCATACTTATTTGTAGTTTATAGATCTCTTTTCACCTCGGTTTGTTATCAATAACTCGATTTCTAATTGTATAAAATAGATATTAGTTTTACCCGTAATAATTTCATGCCAGTATACTATGGATAATAAGTAAATCCGTGCGCACATACAATGTATCTATCGTACTGCTATCAATGTGGTGTAAACAGTTCTTAAATCTAAGAAAAAAGAAAATATTTCACTGGTGAGGTTGATAGAATCACCACTATTATGTTAGTATGAACATTATGGTTGTTTTGTATTTGTGTCTGCGTCAGTAATAGTGTAATACTATCTTCCTTTCTTGTTCTACTAATATTTGTAGTCGCAGTAGTACAAAATACCTCACTAGTCGCTTGTCCGACAATTTGCATAGAGTAATATACGCCGCCCTCGAGTGGCCAGACCGTCGTCGCCTTGTGTCCGGCGACAAGCCTGTCGTCTGCACGACTTCCTTGCACTTCAGTGTGCATCGGAGCATCGTTATATTATCATATCATTATCGGAACGGGTGCAGAAGGTTTGACATAGTTTATCTCATTTCTTAAAGAGTATGCTATCTGGAGGCTTGTTCAATCACAACATAAGAACATACTGGTATATGTTACACGTATATATTTTTTTCAACTAAAGGTGACTTATTCAGTACTTCTTAAACATAACTTTGTAATAAGTTTTACATCTGGCACATTTTAGGTCATAACCTCTTGACCTCCAACTGAATATAATTGCAATGGAGGAAGAGTAAATAAACGAATAGTTTTGTCGGAAAAGATATGTTCAACTAAGAGATCTAAAGAAGATGAGACATTCCAAAATGAAACACCACTTTATTAAAACAAAGCCGATAAATTAAAATAATAAATTATTGAACATTTTAATTAACTATCGATACTCAAAGTTTTGGGTTACACGGCTAAAATCTTATCTTAGCCTTGAGCTAATTGAATTCATGTCACCATGAAGGCTAAAGAATGTCAAATATAGATAAATATATACCTACGTAACTAGAACTGTGTAATGTATATAACAAAAAGCAAACTACAAATCTAACAAAACATATTAGATTACCTACGACGTCACACGACCGTCAGCTATCAACATTTTATTCTGTACAGTATTATAAAAAGCAACATCATTATTTTCCTATGACCCTCCCGAGCACTATATCCCCGAGAGTCTGGTGTTAGCAACAAACAACAATACACGTACGTGTGTATTTACACAGCTCGACATTTTTGCAGCTATCGCTGCCGGGAAATAGTCCTGTTAGATTTATGATGGGTCGCGCGGAACTGACGCGGAAATAAAACGCGGCCCGCACGATATTGACAAATGTTGCCAGTTTATAGGCACCGAATGTGGCTGTAAAATAAATGTGCCTGCTTGGCGAGGTGACGAGTGCTTCAGCTACGTTTATGATGACAAACAAACCACGGCTCGGTACGATTCAAGTTTAAATGTCATTACGATACAATACTCTCATATACGATATGAAGCAATTCCATTATAGTTTTTTAAGTGCTACTAATTTGTCGGGTATATACAGAATCATATTATTTCTCGCCTAATGATGTGTATAAAAGGAAGCAGTAACTTCATAAATTAAGGTCAAATTTCTGGACGACCTCTAGCTTCTAGATATTATTAGCGTCATGTTAAATTATAACGATCTGTTGATTAATGTGATTGTTTGAAATACTTATGACTTATTTTTATTTACCATAATTTAATCATTTTAATGAACTGTGCCGATATTTATCTATATTTTTATTAGGGTAGCAATATTATAAACCACGAGTTTTGAGATCGCGCCTCCATACTGGGGCATTAAATTGCAATTGACGCCGTCCAGTAGTCAATACGATTTATAAAAATAAATCTTTGTATATTGAAGTAATCCTTAACTTTTACAGAGTTTGAGACCTGGATTTTTCAATACACACATCCTAAAACTTAATAATTTTACATTTATCCTTTGAATCTTTAACAGAATATTAACTTCTTAGAAAACCGACAAAACACACACGTAATATACGTAAAGTAAGTAAACGTAAAAGCTTGTTTATTTTAAAAATAACACATTTCAAAATACTTTACTTTTTCATAAAATATTTTGCTGGATATTTCGATTTATATTCACTGTAGATATATGGCACAGAAAAGCGAAGGGAAATATCTGAATTCAAATAAACGATACAAAAAAAAGTAAACCATCCCGAGTCACTCCTGTACAATACCGATACAACAAAAATATATCAATACAACGTGTCAGCATACATTTACGACGTATTACGTTATGGTTAAATAAGTCGTGACGTCCTGGTTCTGTATCAAAACAGGAAAAACTCCGCGTTACTTGCATGAGGTATCGATAGTAATAATATTTTACTGAACTGTTCAATGTATTGTCATTTGAATCAATAATAAAAAATATTGCAGAAATGTTATTAGTATTTTTGTAGATATTAGGTTTCAGGTTTATATCTGCATCCTTTAATAAGTAAAGACTGTTAAAATACTCGTTACTGGTCAGACCATATCCAGGTAGGTACCAGTGGTCTTAAAATTTTGAGATGGGTATACAGTTACGTGTTGCCAACCTCTTCATGCTGTTTCGTTCGTTCGTAAGATGAGAAGCGCCAAGACTGCGGCCACTCATAAAAGACACCTTTTGCAATATCACACAACATACTCACCCTATATAAGAAAATTGACTTTTGTCTGTATTTTCGTAAATGCATTATTTAAATTCTTTTCTTCGTTGTTTGTTTATTACATGATTTCATTTCTTATTGTTTCTTCTAAACAATAAAAAAATCTTAGCGGTTCAACGTTAATAAATTATCATGTATTTGGTGGTGACCGCTTAAGAATACTGACTGTCACCATCTCTATTTTCCCTACGGGGAAGAGGCGACTTAGGAAGCAAACTACATAGGACTATAATACCAAACCACCTGACCAGCATGGTGAAGTAGGGCAAAATCTCTTATAAGGAGAGGCCAGTGTCCAGTTTTGGACTGTTAGGGGTTGCTGATCATGATAGTGTTTGTTTTTTATACAGAAACGTCTAAGCTTTTTTAGACAATGAATTGTTTTTCTATGGTATAAGGGGACAAATGAATAGACGGGTCACACGATGGTAAGTGCCTACCGCCACCCATTGACATATATAAGTCAAAGATCACAAGTTGTTCTTAAAGTTCTCCCATACAGAATCAGGCGGCCAGAATTGGCGTGAGGTGGGTAGGTGAAAACATCTAAATTTTAAAATAAAAAAAATAATGCTGAAAAATATTATGAAACATCTAATTGATTTAAACATACAAGTAATTATTGAAGGCATGCCTCTCGAAATTGTCAAGGAATATATCTATCTCGGGCAACTAATACAATTATGTTGGTAGATACAACTTTGAGAAGGATAGATTGAAAGATCCAGTTAAGATAGGCAGCGTTCAGGAAGTTAAACCTCATATTTTCGTCGGACATACCACAGAGCCTGAAGACGAAAGTCTTAAACCAGTGCGTTCTTCTTGTAATGACGTACGGTGTCGAGGCACGTACACTGACTCTAGGGTTGATCCAGAAGCTCAAAGTCACTCAGCATGCCGTAGATAGAGCTACGCTTGAAGCCTCTCTAAAAGACAAACTTCGTAACGAAGTAATCCGTTGGAGAACCAAAGTGACCGACATAGCTCTGAAAGTTGGTAGGTTGAGGTGGCAATGATCTGGTCACATTTGGTGCAGACCTGACAACCGCTGGAGTAAGCGTGTATTAGATAGGAGACCGCGTCTTGGCAAATGTAGAGTGGGACGCCCTCTGGCCAAATGGCGGGACGACTTACGTAAGAGAGCTGGCTGCGACTGGGTGCAAAAAGTAACAAACCGGGCTCTTTGGTGCGCCTTGAAAGAGGCCTAAGCCCAGCAGTGCGCTGTAACGAGCTGATAATGATAATTGATATAACTAGAATAAGTTTCATTTAATTTGATTAATTTAATTTTCAAATAATTAAATACAAATTCTCTATCAAGTATAAGTATTCAATATAAGGGATCCCGAAGCTTTCCCAAACAGAGGCACCAAATCCTAGTTGCACTAATATTTCAGAACACTTAGCTGGTGTTCGCAGAGCCGCCCAACTTGGGTCGTTTATCTGCGCTTTGCGGCGCGCGGCGGCCTGCATGACACTTTCGTTGTTTGGCGCACAATACCACTGCACTGAAATATGTTTATATTTCCATTCATTAAAACTCCAACAAAACTGAGCCTGACTACACTGACCGAGATGGCGGAGAGACATCACATACTCAAGTTTATTTATAGTTATAATTTGATGTGAATATTGTAGTAAAAATTTAAATAACAAAATAAAAGTACGAACAATTTTATATATAGAGTAAGTTACTATCTCAAGTATTCTCTATTTTAAGACTTTTTACACATAGTTTTTGTTGTAGAGTGGAGCTATAAAATTATTGGAGAGATACGATACCTTCTATATCCCGACGGTTACATAGCTACCGGACTATCGGAGAGTTTACCCATCTGTGATCCAAGTACAACCTTCTGAGTAATGTTATTACTAGTACTTGTTTCATATAATAAAGACGATTCATCGATGGAGAATACAATAAAATGCTAAAATTTCATAGATATTTGTTTATGGAATATGTACAAATATATATTTTTTAAATATTTCAAACATCTACCACACAACGCCGTCTAGTCCCAAGCTAAGCAGAGGTTGTGTTATGGGTTCTAGACAACTGATATTAATGCATATATAGACTTTTTTTGTAGATCCATAAATATTATACATTGGACAGTATGCGAATCGGAAAAAAGGAACATAGCTGCTCTGGAAATGTGGCGCTATAGAAAAATGCTCGGGATACCGTGGACGGAGCTCGGCACCAACGTGTCTGTGCTAGAGGAACTCGGTATTACACAGCGTCAGTCAACCACAGCACTGTCGCGCATACTGCAGTACTTTGGCCATGTCTCTGGACGGAATAGCGACTCCATAGAGCGACTGCCGGCAGGACACCATGCGCTAAATCGCCCAGATGAAGTCCACAATCGGAAGCCGCGTGTCTACTGCCTCTAAAAGCAATGTAGAGAACTTTAGCTGACCACAACCGCTCCGCCAAGAGTGAAACGAGTGATAAGAAGACACAGAAATAAAAAATTTTTGCAGATCATACAAACATTTGATCCGACCCGGAAATCGTACCCGAGACTTCAAGCACAGCAGTCACGTTTTAACGTATTCAATATCGTTGAGTGTAAGAATTATAAGTTATAACTAACCATCTGAATATTTAAAGTTTTGTCGACTTTCAGTAGATTTATGAATGTAATTTTTAAAATGTTTTCTAAATTAGATTTAGACGATTATATTCTCGTGTGTGCTTCCGACTAGTTTTGAACCAAACCAGAACCTAAATTTGTAAGTAATCGTTTTCCTTTCGTGGAAAAAGCCATATTGATTTCTGTAAATAACTTTATTTTTAGTTGCAAAAATCATGTAGGAATTCTTTGAAAGAAGAATAGATAACCTATGTTGAAATTCATTTATCTTTTCTTTTTTGTTGGTAACAAGTGATACGCTTTCCGATGAATAATATTTGATGTCACGTTTACTTAGAAACCTTTAAGTGTTTAATACGGCGCAATATCTTTACTCTTCGTCATCATCTTAACTAAGAGACATCCACCTGAACATGGGCCTCTGCCAAAGATTTCAACAACGACCAGACCTATACTGCCTCCCACTAAGCTAAGAGCTGTTCACACGTCGTATTGCTGGTCTTCTCCTAATATGCCTCATAATTATATACTAACCGATAATGATTAAAAAGAATTGCGTCGCAATTTGCGAGGTTTATTTATATTTGTGTGATACTGAGTTGAGGCTATTTATTTTATATCTCAGAATACCAAGAAGCTATCTGATATTCTTAAGATTTATCTCATCACCATAATATTTACACTACTTTGTACTTAAGACTAAGAAATGAAAGTAAGGACAAAAAATAAAACAAACAACATTCCTTCACGTTCATAAAACAAATAGTATTCAGTAGGAACGAATACTCGAGTATTAAATAACTCAATCAGTTGTTTCCCCAAGTTTGTGTTGTTTTCTTTCCATTGTATCTCTTAACACGCGCAGCTGCTTTTTGTATTGTATTCGGGAACTGTAAAAATAATGAAATTTTCCTCGGCAGTTTCAACAGTAAATGAGCGCACCGTGTGCAGCCGCTGCAGCGCTTCAAGCTATAAACTTTACTATAGGCATTTTTTTGGACCAGTTGAGAAGGTAGCCGCTGCAAGCGCTAAGCAAGCACTTGCTGTGATGAGATGAACATTCTCAAGCGCTTTGTACATTGTCTGCAATGGACTTGAATTTTAAGTAGACAGATGACAGGGCTGCGCAAAGAAAATTAATGAAAACATTGCATTGTTAAGAAGATTGAAAACTTAGGCATCAACATGTCTGAAATTTTTGTAATTTTGCTTTGAAGTACATCATGGGTCATGGTCGAGCCATGTTTTTAAATACTCTGGATTAAGTAAGATCATCAGCAGAGTACATAAATTTGTACAATTGATTGATAAATAATCAACAACACCCCATAATGTCCCACTGCTGGGCTCGGATCTCCTCTCAAGAGAGGGTTAAGGCCATACGTCCCCACGCTGGCCAAGTGCTAGTTGGGGACTAAACTTGCTAAATTATAAAATTAATTTTAGCCTAAATAGAGTTCAAGGAGCTGTATCGCTTTGTTACGTGAACTTAGAATCTTGATTTCTTGAAAGCTTCTGGGGTCTCAGACGTGTATTTTATGTTGGTTTAACTTGTACCTTACACATTTAAGCGTTCCAAAAAAAGGATCGCGACAGACGTGCAAATGGACAATACAATGATCCTAAACAGGTTATGTTCGTCATAACAAAGCAAACAGTTTCCGTTTAGATTTACCTGTAAAATATGTTAATAAAAGACTTATAATGCAATCTTTCATCATTAAAATGATATTAAACACCATGACTTAACAAAACTGGCAGTTTTTTTTTGTTGCTTTTCATGGAGTGACTAAGGATCCTCTGAAGGACGTAAGCTTCTACCAAGGCGCACTACGGAGCCTTGTGGTCTGATTCTTGCTTCCAGTCTCCGCAAACTCTCCTACGCAAGTAGTGCTACCGGTGGAACAGTGGTGGTGTGTTGAAATCTCGGGATCGATTCCAGATCAGATACCAGATGTTTATATGATCTTCACAATATATTTGCTTTATCATAGCATCTGCATAGCATCTCATTTGCATATCATGCAAGCTGTGATTAGCTTGAAACTGGGTAGTTACTATAACAGTGACTGAAATCTGACGTCCCACAATGACTTTTACTAAGTCGTGGTCTACACCTAATCACGTTTTTTTCTATTCTAGAGGAAAACGCAACTATATTCGTATATGCCGCTTACAGACATGATGTCTCTATATAAGAAAAAAATAGGTTTAGTTCTGGTTTCCCCACTGACGGACACAGTGAAAAATAACGTTGCTAATGCATAAACGTAAACCAGCTGGTATTTAAGACCGAGTTCCCAAAAAGCATGGAATATAAGTGATGAACATTTCTCGTTATGGCGTATGTATAGAATAATGCGTAGTTAATGGGAGATTCGCGTGTGTACAAACACGACTACGTGGATAGATACAGATGCTGCAAGTTGCGTCTCTTAAGTAAATATAATTTATGTGCAAAATTAACAGACAATGCTTATGGAGAGATTTGTTAAGATTGTGGAATGCTAAAGCATAATGTTAGATGTTACGACTTTATTAGTAGCTCAAATCTTTTTCGTTATGCCTTATTTAACATGTATTTTATAAAAAAATTGGCTCGAGTTCGATCCAAAGAGTCAAAAGTCCTTCACTGGTTGAGCTTAACTTTTAACACGATATACAATCCACTTTAAAAACTGGTCTGTGTATATCTAGTCTTACCGAGTCTAGGTTTCCCCCCTCCAGGACCTAGTGCTACCTTATAAAAGCGAGCGCTTGCCGAGCCTTAAAAACATTCTGTGCGTGGCTTTCGGACGTAGTGGTTCATATTGTGACTTTAAGTAAAGTATAGTTATCGGTTCGATAAACTGTTGTCGGTTTAATTGCTTGTTAAATAATTTAGTAATCAATTATAGTATAGTGGGTGTATGTGATTTTATTTTTTAAAAAACCAAATGCCCTTTTGATCGGTAAAATCAGAAGTGGGATAGACCACGTGTTTTGGAGTTTGGCTATCTGATTTTCATAACCTAATAGTGCTATTGTTTTTCTGTTCAATAATTACGTGCAAAGATTAATTTGTTGTGAAATAATTACATTTCAAAAATATTGAGGGTACTTAATAAAATAATCTTAGTTTGTTTTCGTAATATTTTGGGTTGCAAATGACGGGACGTCGTTCGAGAAACAATAGGCGTGATTACTCTCACGAACACCGTCATGACCGTTCACTTTCGCGAGAAAACTACCGTTCAAGGAGTCGCACGGGTACGCTATCGGGCAATAGACATCGTACTCGTGAGCGTACCGTCAAAGAAAGAAGAACGCTTAAGCGACACAGGAGTCCTCAACATGACTCCTGCGAACGTAGTACGTTAGATCTTATTCTTGCTAGATTAACGACTATCGAAGATACTTTACCGAGACCTTCAACTGGTAGTGTCATACCGACACATTCGGGCACCGAACGCCACGCACAGTTTTTTTTCGCCTACCGTCACACCGATAACGCGAGCGCTCCTGAACCCGCCGGAGGTGCGTCCTGCGAGTCGTTGGCCGGAGGCAGCGTCCCCAGTCAACGAGACAGCCCAACGGACAGGATTGTCGGAGCTTTGATGGCGTTATCAAACGTAAGGTCTCAAAATTATTATATTTCGTCTTTTAATCCGAGTGTACAAGACTTTGAAATATGGTGTGCAGAGGTTGATCGTGCTAAAGAATTAAATAACTGGGACGATCGGCAAGGCCTCGGTCGAGTTGGTGGTAGCTTACGCGGGGATGCAAAGACGTGGTTAAATGAATGGGTTACAAATGACCGCTCTTGGAGTAAATTCAAAACCGAGTTCAAGTCATTATGCCCGTGTAATATTGATGTGGCCAATATATTGTATGGGGTAATGAGCACGAACTCGAGTGACTTCACGACATACGCGGAATACGCTCGTAAGTCACTTTTACGCTTAAACATTGTCACGGGATTGTCAGAACAACTAAAGGTTGCTATTATTATACGCGGCCTTACCGACCCCCATATTAAAGCTGCAGCAACCAATGCCAAACCATCGTCAAAACAATTAGTCGAATTTTCGACCCCTTTTACTAAGCCCAGACCAGACTCAAACTCCAACAGTGTTGCTCGTTCTGTTAACATAAGCGCTCACCGGTCACAAAAACGCAATATTAATAACAAGGTTATATGTCGTAACTGTGGTAGGCCAGGTCACCTTAAATATCAATGTTATCGAAAAACATTTAACAAGTCGGTACCATCTCAATCGAGTCCTGCTACATCTAAACCTACACCGTCTGTCGCAAGCGACACTAGGTCTGCAAAACAGTTGTGGCGACTTCCACATACCGCGCAACAACATAAAATATATAACAGCGCCATCTACCGAAGAAACATCGAACTACGGAGCAACGAAGAAAACTAAGAAACTACCAATCCTAAATCGCGCAATAGAAGTTCTCGCGCCGATTAACATATATACAACTTCCCAACATCAACCGTTGGGCAGTGGCCCGCCAGGCATGATCACCTCGCCTGGTTGGAGGATCCTCCCTTTGTGTTGGAGGGACATGTCACCCGTTCCTCCACAGTNGGAGCTTTAATGGCGATATCAATCGTAAGGTCTCAAAATTATTATATTTCGTCTTTTGATCCGAGTGTACAAGATTTTGACGTATGGTGTGCAGAGGTTGATCGTGCTAAAGAATTAAATAACTGGGACGATCGGGAATGCCTTGGTCGAGATGCGAAGATGTGGTTAAATGATTGGGTTAAAAATGACCGCTCTTGGAGTAATTTCAAAACCGCATTCAAGTCATTGTGCCCGTGACGTGTGGCCGTGTGGCCAATATATTATATGGCGTTATGAGCACGAATTCGAGTGACTTCACGACATACGCGGAATACGCTCGTAAGTCACTTTTATGCTTAAACATTGTCACGGGATTGTCAGAACAACTAAAGGTTGCTATTATTATACGCGGCCTTACCGATCCCCATGTCAAAGCTGCAGCAACCAATGCCAAACCATCGTCAAACAATTAGTCGAATTTTTGACCCCTTTTACTAAGCCCAGACTAGACTCAAACTCCAACAGTGTTGCTCGTTTTGTTAACATAAGCGCTCACCAGTCACAAAAACGCAATATTAATAACAAGTTTAATAATAACATTAAATGCCGTAACTGTGGTAGGCCGGGTCACCTTAACTATCAATGTTATCGAAAACATTTAACAAGTCGGTACCATCTCAATCGAGTCCTGCTACATCTAAACCTACACTGTTTTGCAAAACAGTGTTCTTTTTGCAAGCGTACTGGACACGCCGTGGAGTCTTGTTTCCAAAAGCAAAGGTCAAACGCTTCCTATAGGGGTAATGCGAATGAAGTAAATTTTTGCTCCGAGTTGAACCCGAACGAACAAACGTGATACCGGCGGTAGTTCAAAAAGTACCAGTAGACGTTTTGATTGATAGCGGCTCGGACATATCTTTGATTTCTGAATCTGTTCTCAAACATTTTGAAATGAATAGGAAACCATGTTATCGTATTATGCGAGGCAAAGTAGTTCAATCTACCTCTTTTGTACAAACGGTAGTCGAGTTGCCAGAGGTTTCATTAGCTGCGGATTTGTATGTAGTTCCAGCTGAATGTATTAGCGCTGCCATCTTAATTGGTACAGATATTCTAAATCGCACGGGACTGACTTACATTAGAACTGGCGGTAAACAACGGCTAATACGATCAGATGTATCACAAGTAGAACACATGTCTGCTTTAGAGATTCAGGATGTTAAAACACCTTTGTTCGGTGAAGAGAAACAACAATTACTACGCCTAATTAATAAAGTTTTAGATTCTTTTATAAGTGGAACCGCAACAACCACGGTCAATACGGGTAGCATGGAGAATAAGTTAAATTCAAATGCTCCCATAAATCAGCGACCATATAGACTTTCTGTTGATGAAAATAATAGGGTTCGTGATATTGTTAACGACTTGATTTCTAACGGCATAATCCGCGAATCCCAATCGGTATACGCGAGTCCCATCATTTTGGTTAAGAAAAAGGATGGTAGTGATAGGATGAGTGTCGATTATCGTGCGCTCAATTCCATCACCGTGAAAGAAAGATTCCCTTAGCCGCGAATTGATGATCACATTGACAAGCTCGGGAAGTACACATTTTTCACTAGCCTTGATGTGGCTACTGGCTTCCATCAAGTGCCCTTAAAAGACGATGCTTCCATCAGAAAAACTGCCTTGTCACTCCCGATGGGCATTTTGAATATCTGAAAATGCCTTACGGATTGGCCAATGCTCCTATTGTCTATCAGCGGATTATATCTAAGACGGTGAAGCAACTCATGGATGTGGGAAAGGTCTTGACGTATATTGATGACCAATTCCATCCAATACCGTTGCCGAAGGGCTTGATACATTGAATGACGTTTTACAGGTGCTGGCTTCTGCTGTTTTTTCAGTAAAACTAAAGAAATGCACCTTTTTAGCCACAGAAGTCGAGTACTTGGGCAGACTGATTGGCAATGGTCAGGTACGGCCGAGCCCGGGTAAGGTTGAGGCGCTTATTAAATCACCAAAGCCATCGAGTGTAAAAGAGGTTCGTCAATTCCTCGGCTTGGCGGGATATTTTCGACGATACATTGCTGGATATTCTTCTAAAACCGTTTGTATTGCTAAACTTCTTAGAAAGGGGATTCCATTCTAGTGTGGCGCCAATCAAGACGACTCTCGCGATTATATTATAAAATGTTTGACTAACGAGCTACACACCGACGGCAGTGCAGTAGGTCTAGGTGTGATTCTGCTGCAGGGGCATGCCAGTAAGAGAAAGAGAGTTGTTGGTTACTTCAGTAAATCCACTCAGGGTGCCGAGTCGAGGTATCACAGCTACGAAATGGTGGTTCGAGCACTGCAGCATTTTCGTCACTATTTGGTTGGTATTAACTTTAAAATTGTTACAGACTGTAATTCGCTGAAACTTACCCAAAGAAAGAAGGACTTGGTACCTCGAGTCGCGCGCTGGTGGGTTTACCTACAGGATTTTCAATTTACGCTTGAGTACAGAAAGGGTGTTCTTATGCAACACGCAGACTACTTAAGCCGGCATCTTCCTGTTGCTGTGTCTCATATTCGTAACCCTAATAACTAGGCAAAGATCGCTCAAACTGCTGATGAAGAGACACAAAATTTAATGAGTAAGTTAAGGGACGGTTTACTTGATGTCTCTAGGTACGAAATCAAAAATGATTTGTTGTACTATAAATACTCCAGTACTGGTGTTGACTCGCGTCTTTTATGTTTTGTACCTAAAGGACACAGGCTTAGCCTGTTAAGATTATATCATGACGAGCATAGTCACATAGGTGTAGATAGGACTACTGATTTAATAGTACGAAACTTCTGGTTTCCGGGTTTACGCCAATTTGTTAGAAAATACATTGGTCATTGTTTAGTAGTGCTTTTCTCACAAGAAGGTGCCTTCAGGCCCATCACAGCCTATTGAATCTTGGACTAAGCCTGAAAATCCGTTCTCAGTTATTCAAACTGATGTACTTGGACCTCTTTCCGAGTCTAATGGATACAAATACATTCAAGTTGTAATAGACGCATTTTCAAAATATTGTTTATTATACACAATGTACAGACAGGATTCTGACGAGTTAAGAAGAGTATTCTCAAATGTTGTATCATTGTTTGGTACTCCAACTACTATTGTTTGTGTTCGCGCAAGAATGTTTGAATGTACTACGTTCAAAACTTGGGTTAGTAAGTTAGGCTCTTCAATACATTTTATAACACCAGGCATGCATCGCGAGAATGGACAAGCAGAACGATACTGCAGAACTGTTCTCAATTTGCTACGTGTCGAGGTCGGCAGCAAAGGCTCCCAATGGTCTGACGTGCTGTGGAAAGTGCAGCTCACTCCAAACATTACCAGACAAAGGACTACGCAAACATCACCACTCCAGCTGCTTGTTGGCGTAGAAGTGGCCACACCAGTCATCAGATCTTTGGTGCGCGTTGTTGCGCTAAATGACATTAACACTAATCGTGAAGCGTTAATGACCCTAAATCGACAGAAAGCATCCGAGTTACTCGCGTCCAATCAACTGCGTCAGGATAGACGCATCAACGAGCGCAGGCGTTTGCCGAAGGCGACTTTGTGTTCGTCAACAAAATGGCGCAGTTGACGAGTAAACTCGACTCCGGGATGCGCGGGCCCTACAAGGTCATGCGTGTGCTTCCATATCACCACTACGAGCTGGAGCTCCTTGCTGGGTCTTACGGCAAAAAGACTCAGGCGGCTGCTCAACACATGGTACTCTGGCGTGGCGAGTGGACCCCGGAGACATGAGGCGCTTTCTTTGAAACTGGTGTGCTGTGGTTGAGATGGACACTTCGGTGCTAAAATTCCCACATTTATATTTTTTGTGTGGTTGAGATGGGAGCTTCGATTTTAAAAATCTCACGCTTAATTGTAACAGTATGGTTGAGGAGGACTCTGCAGGGTTCTTTTCTTCTCATACTGTTTAGGTGTTGCTTTGAAAATATTCATTGACTGTATCGGTGAATATTGACGATCAACATGCTACTAGTTAGTCAAAGGATGCCGTGCTTGTGACTCAAACTGCGCAGTTGAGGCATTGGTACGGTATCTGCTTCTATTTTGTTTACCCATAAAGTTTTTAATTTCATTACTGATTGTTCCTTTTTATTACTTATTAATAACCTAATGAATCCTTGATGCTGATGTTTGAGTGCACGCTTGCATCGGTGACGAGGATTTCATGCTCTGACTTTCTTTTTTTTTCAATAATCAAATCTACAAATTTTAATTGAAGCTCCAGAATTTTGAATGAGTATGTGTTGCTTCAAGTATATTTGATCCTTTGCAGAAAGTAAATACTCTGATGCAAATCCTAATGCAGCTGAGAGAGACATGCCTCTGTTGGATGATGAAGCGGTCGAGGACATTCCGCCGTCAGGAACGGCAGTCTTACCGAGTCTAGGTTCCCTCCCTCCAGGACCTAGTGCTACCTTATAAAAGCGAGCGCTTGCCGAGCCCTGTGAACATTCTGTGCGTGGCTTTCGGACGTAGTGGTTCATATTGTGACTTTAAGTAAAGTATAGTTGTCGGCTCGATAAACTGTTGTCGGCTTAATTGCTTGTGAAATAATTTAGTAATCGATTATAGTACAGTGGGTATATGTGATTTTCTTTTTATTAAAAACAAAATTCCCTCTTGATCGGTAAAAATATTATATTTTTGTTTTTCTTTATGTTAGAGGACGTTTACCCTATTTGGGTATGCCAGTCCCATAATGCCTTAACTTAAAGAAATATCAATTAACGTATGATATACTAAACTGTACAATTTAATAACTTTTTTTGATGTCGGTATAGTCCAAACTCTTTTCATTATGCCGACACCCAAACAATTCAGGTTTAATTGCTCCAATACTAAATTTATTTTAGATTGACTCTTGACACATTCTATCAACAAATGTTGAACATCATCATCTTCATCATCATCATCAGCCTATCGCAGTCCACTGCTGGACATAGGCCTCTCCAATTTCATGCCACTTAGTTCGATCTATGGCTTCTCGCATCCAGTTCCTGCCAGCCGTCTTGCGCAAATCATCGCTCCACCTGGCTTGTGGACGTCCTACACTACGTTTTCCGAGACGCGGTCTCCACTCAAGAAATCGTTTACCCCAACGGTTATCGGTTCTTCGGCAAATGTGGCCAGCCCACTGCCACTTCAGCTTGCTAATCCTGTGGGCTACGTCGATGACCCTGGTTCTTTGCCGGATCACCTCGTTTCTAATGCGATCTCTTAGAGAAACGCCAAGCATAGACCTCTTCATAGCACGCTGAGCGACTTTGAACTTATGGACCAGTCGAACCGTAAGTGTCCACGTTTCGGCTCCGTATGTCATTACGGGTGTGTCGCACGCATTGAAGACTTTTATCTTAAGGCACTGTGGGATCGACGATGAAAAGACCCGACGAAGTTTCCCAAACGCTGCCCAACCGAGCTGGATTCTTTTGTTCACCTCGTCCTCAAAGCTGTTTCTACCTAACTGCAAAGCCTGCCCGAGGTATACATATTTTTGAACAACTTCGAGAACGGCACCGTGTACCGCAACCGGTTCCGGTAGTACATGTTCATTGAACATGTCCTTGGTCTTGTCGAAGTTCATCCGTGGGCCGATGCGCACAGACGAGTCAGCCAAGTCGTTCAGCATCTGTTGTAGGTCCTGCAGCGTTTCTGCCATGATGACGATGTCATCTGCAAATCGCAAGTGAGAGATGTATTCGCCATTGATGTTGATACCGCGCCTTTTCCAGTGCAGCGTCTTAAACAGGTCCTCCATTGCATTAGTGAATAATTTCGGGGATATAACGACCCCTTGCCTCACTCCTCGATGCAATGGTATAGGTCTTGTATGCTGATCCTGTACTTGGATGGACATAGTAGCGGCTTTGTAGAGACATCTCAACACTGGAATGTACCGCCAATCTACTTGGCAACGCTGCAGGGACTCCAGAACAGACCAGATCTCGATCAAGTCAAAGGCCTTTTTATAGTCCACAAATGCTAGACACAGGGGCTGATTATACTCTTCGGTCTTCTGTATTATCTGCCGCACTGTGTGGATGTGGTCTATGGTGCCATATCCGCTTCGAAACCCAGTTTGCTCCGGTGGCTGGTATTCATCGAGTCTTCGCGCAAGACGGTTTGTGATGACTCTTGAAAACAGCTTATAGACGTGGCTCAGGAGGGAAATGGGCCGATAGTTCCCCAACATGGTTCTATTTTCCTTTTTGAAGAACAGGACGACCACACTCCTACTCCACGCCTCTGGAGTACTCCCTTCGAATAGGACAGCGTTGAAAAGCTTTTGGAGCGCCTTTAATACGGGTTTACCTCCAGCCTTTAACAGCTCTGTAGTAACGCCATCCTCTCCAAGGGCTTTTCCATTTTTCAGCTGTCTAAGAGCCATCTCGATTTCGTCAATGCTGACTTCTGGCAGATCTTCGGTGAAGTGGCGTGTTAATGTGGCTAGAGGGTCCTCATTTTCGGGATCAGGTCGAGATGCATGCGAAGCGTACAAATCGCCATAGAAGCTTTCTACTTCCGAAAGGACAGCTAGCTTGGAAGCAACGACTTCTCCATGAACATCGTCCACAATGTTACACATCTCACAATTTGGTGAGTTTTTTGGCGGAATGTGTTTACAACCTAATCTATGAGCCACTGTAATACACGATCTACTTATTTATACGTTACCGAACCATGGTATATAAGGAGGCTCGGACGGAATAGTCTTGTACCAAATTCCTTTTTTTTTAACTGTTCATCAAAATATTCTTTGAATTTATTGTAACAATTATTTTTGAATTTATATAACAGCTCAGAGTAATATGGTTTAATATGAATATTATCGCCTTCCTTTGCCACGGTAACCTTTTAGTGTGGGTAATTGGCCCGCCTCCTCGTTGCCCCTAATATTATTATACGATAATATCTATTACAATTTCAGATTCTTTAAAGCACTGATATCACGTACCTTTTTAATTATAAAGTAGGCATTCGATACACCTCTGTAGCCAGACGCGTATCGAGCCAAGTGCTGCAAAGCGCTTTTGCTGTCTGTAAAAATTACAAAGCTTTGACCACCTGAATCATTGATATGATTTAGAGCTTCTGAAATTGCAACTACTCGGTCGTCATAATTGAAGTAGGTGATCAAATTCTGTACATAGCTGTTCAGCTAGGTACAGAATTTGATCACCATCTAAACGGTTCCACTTAGATAGTGATACGCTGCTCAACTATCATGAGATCTTTTAGATCGATCTGTATAAAAATGTAGCCATCCATCGTACATAACATTCAATTCTTGCACTACGTACAATCTTAATAAATTAGATTCGTAATCAGACTTTGATTTTATTATAAGAATTCAAAGTAATATTAACAATATTATCCAGATCTACATAAGATATCCAAGTATTACAACAGAACATTTCAAGTAGATAGGATGAGTTTATTTCAATATTCTTAACATCACTTTGAGCAAATAGAAGTAATTGTTTCTTTTCAGTCCGCCGGTATCTATTATTTCATATCAAGTGAAAACCGTTCAATAGCTCAATAGTTAGGTTTTCAGTCCAAAATATTGCTTTCGAATAGTATTTATAAGCTAGAAATGTTCTCCGCATAAAAAGTGGTTGTATCCATAATTTACTATCCATAATATATACTGGCATGCTTTGAATAAAACCACCTATAATTCTTGAGGCTTAATTTTGTATTTCGTAAATTTTATACAGTTGGGTCTTAATACAACTACCATAGAGGAAACATCTGTAATCAAATCTGCGTATTAGGGAAATATAAATCGTACGTAAATGTTTAGTATGAATTCCCCGGGTATGCCCTGCAAAAACCTTGAAAAAGTTTAAGAATTTTGAAGTTGTCTGAGATACTTCATTACTATATTTTTGCCTTAAAAGAGATCTGTCAACAGCGGAACAGAATTAAAGCCACCCTTTGCGCTTCTTGTTTCGTGGCAATCTGTATATAGTATAGCAATAGTGCTTGCAAAAATGTTTTTAAATATTATGAAGATTTCAGAACATATATTTTGGTCATATTTTTTTCCACCTTTTTTCTCTTTTATAGCAGTTTCACTCATTGTACCCCAAAAGGGGGCGGAATTTTACCCCTGCCGGTATTTTTGATTTTAAACCAGTCTGCGGTTACATTCAGAATATGAATCAGTTTTGCACAAGAGTCAGCCACTAAACAGCTATCATTATAAGTCAAATCTCTAAAGTCCAAAACAGGAAGAGAACTTATTTTCTCTTCCAGTAAGTTGGTGTAATTTAGCCAGTCAGGTTTAGAAATATTGGATTTAAAAAGGGAGTGAGAGATTTAGGTACAGTAAATCTATTAGGTAATGTTGTGGTAATATATTATTGTAATATTGTAGTATTACAATTGGCTAATGATCGCTACCAAAGACTATACTTGTGCATAGCCAGCTAGCCGACGCTGCAATGTCAGCAGAGCAAAATGAGATCTACACAGCTTTTTAATTGACCGAGTGGAACACTGCGTGTGCATCATCCATAATTTAGTATGCAAAGGCCTAGCTCATTTAAGATGTCCACTAAGCCTATTACAAATGAATCGCAACGCTCCGAACCCCAACTATAATGATGGCAGTTGAAGTCTCCCACAATGGACCACGGACATTTCCCAGAGTATTTTTAAAAAAAAGAGGGAATGATTGGATAGGCTCGGCAATGTTAATAGACATTGCCGAGCCAGAGCACTGACTTTGGTGCTGGTAAATTTTATATCTCTTCTGGAAAAGACTGAGTAGAGAGAGTTGTAATGGGAATATGACCGTTAATTAGGAGCGCAGAACTACCATAGATCTGTCACACCTTAGGGTATTGTGGAATATAAAAGTTTAGACTAAGGACGGTAACCAGGTCTTAACAATAGAGCAGACTAGAGGTTGGTATTTGTTTAATAGAAATATGAGGTCGTGTTTTTTATAAAACACTATCCTCAAATTCCATTAGAGGAACACTTGGTTGGTTGCCATTTTTTTGATGAAGTTAGAGTTTAGTTAAGTGATTAGCGACGTTGGACAGTGTTTAAGCAGAAGGAGAAGAGGCAGGATAGGGGTATTTGTAGAAAGTAAAGAAGTCAGTATTGAATTACACTGTCAATAAGGGGATGCTTTAGTGCGGAATACATTAAGGCACAACCATTGGATTGTGAAGATGGAGGAATACTCATAATATCCAGATGGGCGACTTTGTCAAATGATGATTATAGAGGGGGGCGAGATTTTGTCTGACGGAAGGTGATTTTACAATAGGACTGTGAAGGAGTTGGCTGAGTCTAAGTCGAAGTCTTAACCTTTAAGACTCTCTCAGATAGCGTAGTATTAACCTAGTAACGTCAGGGTAGCTACAAGTAGCTACCGGAATACTTTTACTGGTTTCAATGAAGGCCATGTTCTTTTCTGCCATGGCTATTTTTATAGCTCTCTGTCTGCTATACTCCGGAGAAGCCCAGCTGTTAAAGTGAGCTCCAGAGCAAAGCACACAAAAAGATTCACTGTCTTGTACTTCATAGGTGTTACTGTGGTGATTCTGTCCACTTTTACTGCTACAAGAATTGGATCTGCAGAGACCTTTCACGTGCCCAAATCTACACATTTCCTACATTCAATTGTGGGTAAAATGTACAGCTGTACTGCGTAGCAATATAAACTTTTTTTGTGAGAACCCGGTCATCAAAAGTAAGAACGCACGTTTATGTGGGCTTTCACTCAAGAATACTATATCTAAAGGTCTTCCTGTTGATTCATCCAACTGTTGAGATCTTACAGCATCCAGGTGGTACAGTAATAAAGTTGCATATATCCTCCTCTGAAATGTCGCTCAGAATACCTGATACAATACCCAATCTTGTTATATAAAATCATGGGATAGACGCTTCGAATTTATGGCTAGGGAGGAAGCATTGAGTAGAATTACATTTGCGTCGAGAGGCGTTACAAATTTAACAGAAACAGAATTTCTACCGACGTTTAAGGCTCAACACACGATGTGTAAATAATGAGGGGACATTGTTTACACGTCACGCAAGAAAACACGCAAACTCCGATACAAATATTTACAGATCATACAAACATTTGGACCGACTCAGAAATCGAACCCGAGAGGATTTCATCAGAAGGATTAGGAGATATATATTCATTCGTTCATTATTTGTCCTGGAGAGTCTGCGATTCGTGGGTTGTCCCACGTGTCCCACACACGCTTTAGCCAGCCACATTTGAAAATTTTGTCGTCGGTTTTTTTCTGTATCCATAATTTTTTTATAGATATTTGCGATTAGAATTCTCTTTAACATCACAAATTACTTTTCAGTTTGAAATATTTTATTTAGTAATAAAAACCGATTCACTCTTTTAGTGTTGGTCTAGTAATTCCCCAATATTTATTGGCAAAACCTTATGATTTTTTTATTGGAATCGATTAAATGACGTTCAGAAAAGTCACGCAGCATTTTGTCAACAGACAAGGTGTCATTTTATTAATGTGTTAATCTGTGGGCAGTGTGAGTTTTGCCATTCGGCCGGAACGTTTCCATAACAGTAGTCAGTAATTTATTAGTGGTTATTCAAATTGAAATCCAATTGGGCGGTGAGCGAATTAATACTGTTATCTTGTTTTACATTATAGCTTGATATGTAATATATCATAAAAACACTTTCCGTTGCATTTTGTAAATTTATATCACAAGTAAAATTACTATGCTTCCGTCTGTCAGAATACGTACGTGTAATTTTGTGATGACCGACAGAACCGCTGTCGTTCACCACAAAAACATTGTTAAGTGTGTGTTTATTTCTTATGTCGTGTTTATTATTCTCGTAATTATTATTATATTATTAATAATATTCGTTATTTTAAAACTTTTACTCTACTCTTTCAACTGCTTATATTTTAAAAAGATCTGTTTAAATTCTAAAGTCTTCAGAGTATGTATATACTAATCGGTAGGAATTTTATGCCGCATCCAATCTATGTTAGTAGGTGTTCCTATAAAATTATTGACAAAACATCGAAAAACTGCATCATTGT
>PKRV01000051.1:0-13760 GCA_003709505.1 Hyphantria cunea | reverse complement strand
AAAAGTTTTTAACATTTTGAGTCTACCTAATCTCTGGCACTGGCTCCAGATGGACCGATTTTGACGGAACTTTCAATGGCAGATAGCTGATTGTGCACGGAGTTACTTAGGAGTACTTTTTAGATGGCGCTCAGCTATTTACTAATAAAATGACACTTTTACCTATGTCTCTATCGTTACAATACATGTTAAATTTAACCAACATGTGTGTTTAAATTATAAATTTGATATATGAGACGTAAAGGAAATTCTGCGCTACAAAAATATGGTGCTCCATTAATTAATATCATTACGATCCCGTAAAGATAATCCGCGTTGACTGGTTTTCAAACTTTCAAGTAAAAAAATTGTGTAGAAGTCACACACTTCTACTACTTTAAACATTATTTTACCTCCTTACTTTATTTATTAAGACTTTCTATTGGAAGAGCGTCACTCGTGATTTTTATGTATTTTTGGATTACGAAGTATTTATTTCTAAGCTATTTTTCTTAAACTCAACGATCCTTATCAACAGTTGTAGCTGTTGAAAATGTTAAATATACTTCTTAACTCACCTAGCGCACTGTAAACTGTGTCCTTTTTGAATATTGAAATGATGCCACGTTTCATAGTTGAATGATTATAAATCAGATCGTTCTTTAAGACAACACACATTTAGTTGACTGGACAGTACTTTCTTCAGTTGTATAATTTTTTTATTAAAATCATAATGAATACTAAAAAGTAGTTATCGTTTTGTGATAGTTACGTAAAGAAACAAAGAAATGCAAATATAGAAGTAGAGCGGCTTGATCGTATTAGGCTGACCTGCATAATGGTTGGTGATCCGATTCAGTTTCGATTTCGATGCTCACCCGCGAAACACAAATAGGTTATTATGTAAGGAGCACGATGTTTGATATGTATCTGGGTGTAATGTATAACTAAAACCGATCTCATACTTTAAAGGGGAACAATTCTTGACACACTATTTCTGTGACCCACCGCACATAACGGAAGCTTTCAAAAGCTTTTTAGTATTACTCCGCATTTTCTGGTCGCAGCGTGATGATATATAGCCAATGGCTTTTCTAGATAGCTTAGCTTTATACTATTAAATAAAAGTACAGACTATATTGTATTTGCATGATATAAATCTAAATGCACACATTATATATATAAACGATACGTATTTAGTTATTATAGCTAAATATTTTTCCTCATCAAATATTACACTAGGTAGTTGGATAAAACCTTCGTACGATTTTCGCTATAACTGTAATTTAAATAGTATATTTTAATATTACAAAACATATATAAAGGGATTTGTCCATTACAGAAAAAAGTTATGTATAGGTATTTGAACGGTTTAACTGTAATTTTTTGTTATCGTTTACATCGGAATGAATGAAAAAAAGCATTGAGTTATACAAACTACAAGTTGGTTTTAGATTTTAGATTTTTTTGTTTGAAATTTTGCTCAGACCCTCGATCAGTGTTGGCCGACGCTCTTGACTATTAACCAATGAGCAGATATAGACTATCCATCAGGACAATGATTATTGAGGCCATGTACCAGATATCGACAATCTCATGAAATAAATCCAAATATTTTAGTTAGTATCAATCAGTTTTCACGAGGTTATTTCTCGCCATGTGCAACAGCACCACAAAAAATAAAATTTATTTAAAATAATAATTTACTATGAAAAAACGTGGTTTACAAACGTTATACAAATGAATAATTTCACAACTTTATGTAGCATGACCAAGTTAATGTATTTCTTTTTTTTTTTATATCTAAGCTGCCAAAATGACTCTGCCCTGCCTGATGGAAAGCATGAGCAGAATCCAAGAGTGGTGGTCACTATCCTCAATGCGAAAAAGAACAATGCAGCATGGTGACCCACACTATGGCGGCCTGGTGAGATGCTTTTTCACGCCCCGCTTAAAGGACCCGGGATCATAGTGGGAAGGAAACATGTATGTCGGTTACACGTGTATTTCGGCTGGAACCGAAGTCTGTTTAGTATTCGGTGAAGGCAAGAAGAATTAAGTCATAGCTATTTACCTCCGAAAATATGAACCACAAATATTATATTTAATATAATAATATATTTATTTAATACGGCGGGGCTCAGCTAGTCAAAAGTATATTTGCTTATATAATGTAGTACGTGTCTGTAGCTGGCCTTAAACGTGAGGGAATCACTCTTACAACATTGTTAATAAGCCACCTAAGCTATTGCACAGTACACATAACCCTTGTCTATGCCACCGTCAGATTGTAAAACCGTTAGATTATAATTGTGTTAGAACTTCTTGATACGGCCATGCCCCGCATCCCCGGGGTCGTCGACCTCCACGGAAGGAGAACCTTCGTGCGAACTGTACTTATATCTGGAGGACCTACACCCGCAGCCGAAGTCGAAGCCCTCCGGGCTAGGCGTAATTTTTGACACCGATGACACTTTGGTCATGGCCCCGAGGGGCTAATTTTTAAGAAGCGGGGCACCTGACCCCCAAGGATATCTCTTTGTTGGTTGGGCGCGTTGGGCTTAGGAGTGGCCCGGGATAAGACGGAGGTAATACTGTTGCGTGGGCCCCATCGTGGTTGCCCCCGACGCCTCCATCGAGGTCAACTCGGTCCTCGTATCGGTTCGGACCCAGATGAATGTATTTGGGCATGATCCTCGACGGTAGGCGGGTCTTCGATGAGCACTTTCGACACCTGAAGCTGTAGCATAATTTTAACAAGAAATCAATATATTTTACAGTCACAAAAATACTTTATATCCGGCAACTAACGAATTATAAACTAAAAATAATGCCTTAAATTGTAAGCAATATGTTCCAGTTCACAATCTTTCGACAGTTTACAATCTTGTGCGATAGATTACAATCTAACGGTTATGACAATCTAACGATAACATATATACAGAAAAAACTTTCATAATGAGAAATAATTATGCTGATGGCTATTATTTTGGATCGAAAATTAGTTCATAGTTTCCGATTGAAAAAGATTTTCTAAAAACAAATTAATTGAAATTATCTAAAATTTCACAAATGGTTTGATAATTCAGGTACAAAAATGTCATGGTAAGTAGATTATTGCGAGAACACTTCGTAGTATCGCGAGCGAGGTGCCGCGCCGGCCACGGGATGCTGTGACTTTGCGGCAGACGAACGGGAAAATGTACAACCATTTTTGGTTTATTACCCGCATTCTCATTGGACGTTTAAACGCCTTACTGCATCGTACATTAATTTTTAATATCATTATTGTTTGATTGGATAGCTAATTAACACTATGCAAACATTATTAGGAGTATGGATTAGTAAGCTGAAGTGGCAGTGGGCAGGCCATATTAGCCGCAGAACTGATTACGTAGGAGTAAACGAGTTTTCGAGTGGAGACCGCGTCTCGGTAAACATAGTGTGGGACGTCCACAGGCTAGGTGAAGTAATGATCTGCGCAAAACTGCTGGCTGGAGTGGGATGCGAGAAGCCGAAATTCAAACCAAGTGGTGTGAAATTGGAGAGGCCTATGTCCAGCAGTAGACTGCGATAGGCCTATGATCAATATAATTACTTGTCAATAAACACTTTTTCAAGAAAACGTTCCCACTGGTTACAGGAACACAACAGGAGAGGTATTACATAATAAAATTATTAGTGTTGTAGTTTTATATTTTTATCGATTTATTGTTTCTATATCACTTTTAGCACACCGACACAAATAATAAACCTGGTCTTACAGGGAACCAGAACGCGTTGGCAGTCCAGTTGCACTCGGTGATTAGAAACAATCACCGAGGGTAAGCATCGATGGCGCGGTCAGTGCTTGGATGGGTGACCGCTGGTGGCATGTTACCATGAGCGTCTCCGTGATTCGAAGGTCACGTTAAGCAGTCGGTCCCGGTTGTTATCATAGGATAACAGTCGTAAAGCTTAGTTCCAACTATGGATGTTTTTAAAAACATGCAACGGCAATATAAGTAGCCACAACGTTGTCTTGCCAGTCCCCAAACCGCACTTGGCCAGCGTGGGGACGTATGACCTTAACCCTCTTTTGAGAGGAAACCTGAGTACAGCAGTGGGACATTATGGGTTGTGGATGATGACAGGGAACCAGAGTCAGCAACTATTAATTGTTTTTCCCCGAATATGCATAAGCAAATTCAGTGCATATGCAGGAAAGTATTTTAGATTTTAAGACACGAAGGCCTTGTGATCTTTACGCAGCCGCAAAAATGTACATATTAAAATGGTGTTAGCCAGTAAATACATTACACATTGAACACTTTTATGAGTCAATATATATACTTCTGGTAAAATATATTATACAAGTATTTGACATTAGAAACTCGATAACAAACTACACTGAAAAGCTTATATCAAGTACTTCTCCTTCTCGCAGGTACCAGTTTTTGTAACGCTCTATCTTTGATGCTTTAATACCTAAAAATTAATTAAAGTTGGCAGTTCATTAGAATTTCTATGACCTGTACTTCGATAATGTCAAGGAGAGATATTATAGTGCACTAGTGTTTGCGCAAACACAGGTGACCTCTCGGTTCCCTCTATCTCATAATCCGATGGGATGGTTAACCGACACAACCGGGGAGAGATCAGGCGCTGGGACCGACAGCTTTACGTGTTCTCCGAGGCACGGGGGTTTAGACCCCAATTTTCAAACGCCGAGCTGTTATTAAGTATTTCTATAATCAGAAAAACACAATAACACTTTTGGCACGACCCGGAATTCGCATAAACCATATGAAGCATTTTACTAATTTTTATTTTGACTAATTGTAATTTAAGAAAGAAAGAAACAGTGCCTACGTATTTCAAGACTGTTATAATTGTTATGTATACCTCGGGCAGGCTTTGCAGTTAGGTAGAAACAGCTTTGAGGACGAGGTGAACAGAAGAATCCAGCTAGGTTGGGCAGCGTTTGGGAAACTTCGACGGGTCTTCTCATCGTCGATCCCACAGTGCCTAAAGACGAAAGTCTTCAATGCGTGCGTCCTACCCGTAATGACATACGGAGCCGAAACGTGGACACTTACGGTTCGACTGGTCCATAAATTCAAAGTCGCTCAGCGTGCTATGGACAGGTCTATGCTTGGCGTTTCTCTAAGGGATCGCATTAGAAACGAGGTAATCCGNGGAGACCGCGTCTCGGCAAACGTAGTGTAGGGCGTCCACAAGCCAGGTGGAGCGATGATTTGCGCAGGACGGCTGGAAGGAGCTGGATGCGAGAAGCCATAGATCGAAGTAAGTGGCGTGAAATTGGAGAGGCCTATGTCCAGCAGTGGACTGCGATAGGCTGATGATGATGATGATAGTTGTATAATGGGAGCCACATTGATAACATGAACATTATGATATTTAGTTTTGCTATCTTTTAATAGCCATAAATTTTATTTTAAACTTTCATGTGTCTTGTTCCGTATCGATTTTATTTCAGGAGAAGCTCTATTGCATCTATTGCATCATATATCTTCTAGGTGTTTTCAATCTTTTGTTTACAATACTATAATGATGGTCCTTAAAAACAAATCAGATACAGGGACCGACTAAAGACAGAAAAATTCCCACTATATATGTCTGGTCACTGTATTTATACCATTAGGATCTCGTGAGTCTTTGAAGTATTTATTGGTTGAGTTGTTATCAATTAATTAGTCCATAGGCTAAATTGATTTACGCCTGGATTAACGTATTTTATTATTATGCAGATAAATTAATAATATATATATTCTCCATAAATTGTCTATCACCCCTAGGTGTGTCAATCCCCAATACAAATACGAAGTTTTGTACTGAATATGATAAATCATTTTCAGTATAATTTTATCTGTAGGACCTATGGTAATTCTACAGCCACAAGGTTGTATTTGAAATTATTGACAATGTTCTGGCTACTTGTTATGCTTAGGCAACTCGCGGACCAGACTTACAAAAAATATTTATCTGAAGGTCGGAGTCAATCTAAATATGCAGTAGGTACAGGTTCGGGTCGCATCTGAAAAACACTTTTGTAATATCGTCAAACCCTTGCGATTATCAGAAACTTGTGTAATAACGGGAGACGAGATGCATCTCTGTGTGTCACAGGTCAAATTCTGCGCCCACTTAGGGTTCAACATTATATTATGCTTGTGAATGAGGCATTATTACTCACCGAATCACAGAAAAACGAAAAGCGATCATCGGAGATTAATATTTGTCAGTCCACGGAATCTTAACTTTTATTTTTAATAAAAATAATGACTTGTAAATACTTGAATATGATTTCCTTTGGTTCTTTTAACGAGTGTATTTTATTGAAAAAATTTCGTTTGTTGACCGTGATCCACCCGTTAATAAACCAGGGATATTAATTTGAATGGTAGATTTATCCACCATCTCATAGCAGTTTTATCTCCATAATTTAGATTGTTGGCAGTCCACAACTGTGCGCTTTTTTAAAACCTTCTTCCTCGGACGCCAAAACTGTTGAATGAATTGTCGCCTGCAGTATACTGATTCTTATAAGGCTGGCGACGCATTTGCGACGCCTCCGGGGTTTCTGGTGTCCATGGGTGGAGGTAATGGACACGTCTAATGATAAGCAATTACTCATTTGTTCCCTGTTCCATAAAAAAAGAAGCTAATATCCTCAAAATATATAAATAATAAATTATATAGATATATTCTATTTAAGATCGATTAATTTCAGCTTAATGTTTATATTCATGATATGACCTTTATGCGGTCATATCATGAACTTATCTGAATCGACTGTAGTTGTCTTAACAATAGTTAAAATACGTTTGTTTAAAATATAATTCGAAACCTTTGTGACAGGGACGGATGTACGTAACCTTTTAAATATCTATTGGGCTTGGCACCGACAACAAACTAGCTCACATTTAAATACTACTTTACTTTAATTAAAAGAATTAGGTATGGACAAGAATTAACGTACTGTAATTTAAGTCAGTCAAATAGAAACCAAGTTTTTAGAGTTTCTATACAGGGAGTTTACGCGGCTCTTTTTGATGTCGCATTTTTTTGCTCAAACGTTTTATACAGAGTTATGTTCTAGACATGTAGAAAGTACTAATTTCCATTAAAAGTTCTCGGCTAAGATATGGTTAACAAAGGAAAATGTGAATAGTTCTCATTCTGCGTTTTCATTCACAATTAAATATCGATTGCCATTTATACTACAAAAATAACTACTCTTGGTTTTTATAAATTCCATTATTCATACATTTTAACTAATCTTCTACGAGTATATATATAAAAGGCAACCGTTACTGACTGATCTATCAACGCACAGCTCAAAACACTGAACAGATTGCGCTGAAATTAGGTACACCTACAGCTATTATGATGTAGACGTACGCTAAAAAAAGGATTTTTCAAAATGCAAATCCCAAAGTTTTGAAAAAGGGTTCAAAGTTTGTATGGAGCACCAAGATAACGTAAGTTATTCGTTTGAAACTAAAGAACTAAACTAACTTAGCTAAAGAAGCAAAAACCTGTTTTTAGGGTTTATCAAAAACATCTCTCTAAGGGGTGCAATGGGGTAACAAAGTGTTTAAAGCAAAATGGGTAACGTTTTTAAGATTTTTTAACGCTGGTAAAAAGAAAAAATGAGACGAAAATTATAGCAGTTTTAAATTTTAACAATGCCGACATGAAATGTCCTAAACTATCAGCATCATTATAATAAAATTTTTGTATGCCGACCTATGCCCTCATTGTGCTCCGGATAGCTCATATAGCTCATGGACAGCGTTTGGTGACGATGACGCGAGTTCCAGGATTTTTGTTCGCCCTAAAAGTGATCAATATGCATAAAGAATTTTTCACATCAACAAAAACTATTCAATTTAGAAAATATTGAAACACTACCTTATAAACCCCTATAGCCCCGTAAACGTTAATATAACATACAATAACACACAAATACAATCGATACATTCAGATAACTAGGTATAACAATAAACAACGGAGAAACTGCGCTAGACCATGAGCCCGGAATGCTACGGCGGAAAGTACTTGCGCTAACTCTACACGGACTTGGCAGGCATGGCTTGAAATACAGGGCTGTGCAAGCTAACACTACAGGGTCGCAGCGGCCATTCTCTGGGGAGATGTGGCTGCTGCGAACGATCCAGGACAGATGACATCCTGCCTCTTACTGTGTAGAAAGGTGAGAGGCGTGACAGCGTCCCGCCTCGAGGTTGGCTCTAGTCATCCCAGATGAACCTCTTTAATTGAAAGGCACATATTGATCTCATCAAAAATAAACTTTTTCGATTTACATACGCTCTATCCCAGCTTAAATAGCCGAAGGCTTACTCTACGCGTGGTACGCCGTGGCTTACTGTAGTCGTAGGCGTACTCTACCTGCTATTTTTTTTAATAAAGGCACCCAGGCCATCACTGTGTGTTGAGCCCGTTCCTATTACCTCCAATATATAAATAATTTGGAGTCGTTGACCATCTGGATCTTTTCATATCTTATTGGTTGTATTTACAAAAAAATAAAGGGTTGATAGTATATTTACAGAACATTTTTATCTTATACTGTTTGAAGAGCGGCTTTGCTATCACTGAAGATACTGAACGTGGTTTTGCCTCACCTGAGAATCGCACTGGCCGCTTTACATAAGGCCAGAAGCTCAGCCTGGTAAACGGTACAGTGAAGCGAGAGAGCAAGTATGAGGGCCTTGGTCTCGGTATCGTTGTTCTATATAGATAACGCGGTGCCGAACCGGCCTCAATTTTCGCTACGTGTGGATTAAAAGTGAGCTTGTGGTCGATGGTGAGCCCCAAGATTTTGACGTCTTTCCGTTCAATGTCTATTCTGCCCATGCTGAGACGGTAGATCATATTTCCGCCTCCTCGTGATTACCATCGCACATGTTTTGTGCGGTACGAATTTTAGCTGCTGGTCCCACACACCCGCACATGCTCGAGAGAGGCATTGGCTTGTCTCTCAATTTCCAAAGCCGTGTCACCATCAAACACAAGCACCACATCGTCCGCGAACGCTTGCACGTAAACCGCCCTATTCTCTAATTGGTAAAATAAGGGTGGATCCCTTACTTCACCAATTAGAGGATATGCCCATAAAACGTTCCAGAGAAGGGGTCCTCCTATTGATCCCTGAATGCATCTTTTCTTTGTCGGACAGCTGTACTCCAGGCCCTAATTGCTCGCCTCAAATTGCCGGGACACTTTTCCTAAGCCAGTCGTACCTTAATAGCCGGCCACCAGGCGCTATCGAAGGCGCCCTCTATGCCTAAATAAACCATACTGATTATCCTTTTTAGCCCAAAGAGAGCCTAAAGCTCTGTTTAGCCCTTATGTGCCCCATGAGGTCATAGAGAGCGTCCTCTGTACTCCTTTGCGGCATAAAACTGTACTGGCGAGTACTCATCCTTGGCAGCAGATAAAATTTGAGGCGAGCAATCAGCAACCTCTCGTACACCTTTCCCAGGACAGCAGCTTCCCGAATGCGTCTATGCTCCGCTTCATCCTCTTCCATACGATCCTCCAGATAAAAGACTCGTGCAAGCAGTTCAACCGACCCTTTGGGTCCAGATAAGTCCCGTTCTCCTTTAGTAGCTGGTACTCTTCTCTTACAGTAGCCCTACTCAAAATCCTATACACTCCCTCCCAGACACCTTCCTTGCTCTGCCTTCCACAGAAGTCCCTCTAACTTTCGACCCATGCCTTTCTTACCTCTAACTCATATGTATTCTTTTGTTCCAGGTACTGCGAGACTACTCACTCTCTTCGGACTAACGCTGCGTTCCTGATGCGACGTCTTTTGACGCCGACCTCTCTCTTCACCTTCGCGAATCTCTCCGTCCACCACGGCACAGTAAGTAACTCATTTCTTCTCTTCTTTGGGATACTATGGTGGCACGCCTCCCCGACATAATTACTATGTTTCTACGGTGCTCTCCAACCTGTATATATTTGTAGTGTCGTTAGTTTTGATGTTATTTTCAGAAATCAGTTGGGTCAAGTACGCCCTAAAATTATCCTAACTTGCCTTCTTAGTGTTGTATTTTCGGGTAGTGCGTTCAATATTACTACGCCGTTGTGATCGGAGCTTACTAGTCCTTCATCAAGCCTCGAGGCATCGACCCACACAAGCATATCACGGGTACAGGCGGTCACGTCCACGTAGCTGCAGTACCTCACTCCTGTTACATTTTTGCGAAATTTAAATCACCTAAATTATGAAATGGAACCAGGCTAATAGTCAAAGCTTTAACATAGAAATATGATGTAAGCCACTAAACAAGTCTCAAGAACAAACACTCAAATTTGTCGGGATAGATTTAAGAGAAAACTGCTTCTCTCATGGCCAGTTCTACGCAACTTGCTCACGAGTAAGTTTAGTGGTTATGGCACCTGGATTACTAAAGAATAATGTCCATACAAATTATTAGAGTTTTTTTTATTTAGTGTGTTCGACATTAATTCTTTCACTCAGAATCAAACCTAATGCGACCGTTCTAATTACGGTAATTAAGTAACTTAATTACGTGACTGAAACGACATCTGTATGAATATAAACATCTGTTGTATATATTTTTGATTTATTTTACTTCGTTTTAAAACTTGAGGTTTAAATTTAGCTGTATTTCTTTTTATTTTTAGTGATAAAATAAAAACCGTGTAAAATTAAAAAGTAAAAGTAAATCGTGTAAAATTAAAAAAAAAAATCCCCCTACACAAGCACTTATACCCCTATACAAGAATAAACATACTTACATAGATATACATACTTTTTGTTAAAATCTATACTAAGTTCCATAGGACACAGGCTACTTCTTGCTATCGCGCTATCACCTACAACCCGTCGGAGTTGTAGGTGATAGCTAGTAATAGTAGTAAAATATATATTCAAAGACAGCTGTGAAGCATCAATTTTCATAAGTCATTGTAAGTTTAAGTGAAGAAATCACTGTCGATGTCAATCAATTAAGATCAAAAACCCATAATGTCCCACTACTGCTCTCCTCTCAGGTGAGGTTTGAGTCCATACATCCACACGCTGGCCAAGTGCAGGTTGGGGACTGGCAAGACTACGTTATGGCTACGTAATCTTACCGTTGTATGTTTTTCTAAAGGCCAGTAGGCCTAAAGGCCACCAACTAAGCTTCACGACTGTTATCCTGCCACTAGCGGTCACCCATCCAGGTACTGACCGCGCCGTCGTTCCTTACGTGATTGTTTCTTATCACTGAGTGCAACTAGGCTATGAGCGTCTCTCGTAATGCAGTCTTATTTCTATCTATATTCAAATAATGACATTAATTAATATAAATGTAAACCATTAAAGCGTGAAACGATATAATTTCGTAAAGTTATTATTCATAAGTTCATGATTTTTCACAACGATTATTATATTGCTAATTATCAATTCACAATTAAATATTCGTGTAAAGACTAGATAATTTTTTTCCAATGCTAATGCTAATCGTGTTACAAGCACATTATAGAACAGAAAAAGCAAAGTATATTATAAATTTTGCCATCAACTTGGGAAATAAATAATATATTTAAATCGTAACATTATAAATGAAATGCAATTGATATTTTATTATTTGGAAGCTTTATTCTCCTTAATATTTTTTTTATTTTGCATTTTTCTGTAACCTTTCTTTCTAAATCCGTAAAACATACTTTCTAAAAGTAATCACTGCGCAGCTATTAACAGGCATTCGCAAATAGGTCTTAAAGACGCTGTCCTTCTTAAAGTGATGCTAGGGTGCTAATTTCTGTTGTTGCCTCACTAACTATTATTATTATTATTTTGCCAATGTTTTGAGCATCGTTTGTTGTCGTTGTTACGAGAGATTTTAGAACAGCTGTATTACCACCAATGAATAATGTAAAATCTGGTCTTGCTCGCACCTACACAAGCAATGTGGAAAACATCGATAACTTTAAACCTTTAACTTGTTTATGTAGAAAGCGAATAAATATATAAATAAGTAAAAGAGCAAATATAAACAGAATAAATTAAACAAAAAAGCAAAAGATCCATGCACCAACAAACCTATTCTATAGGCTTGTCAGATCCGCATCGGAGCCAAAATATCTGAGGTGTAAATGTTTTTCAACGGGAGACGGCGTCGATCCGAATACCTCAAGCTCGTCATTCGTAATACAGTTAAAATTCACCAATCCACTTGCACGAACAATGATATATGACCGAACTATCAACATTATCATAAACAATTTTCAGAAGCGTCACCACATCAGACACAGCTCGTCTATCCCATAAGGGTAGAAAATGGTACGTCTCATACCTGGGTTAGTAACCATGGTCATTGCAATTGATCTTGTATTTCAAATATAATTGTTTTTACTAATCTAGTGTATAATAGATTAATGACAACTTCAGTTCATTCCGCTTCGAATAAATAACGGATTATTTTTTTTTTATCTATGGGCCTGCTAAAGTAACTCTGCTCTACCTGATGGAAAGACATTAGCAGAATACAATTCTTATATTTATACGACACTAGCATATTCGTTAGAAAGAACTGACAGTTAATTGCCACCTCAAATGACATAAATCCACGCAATAGGAGAGACCCACATAGATTAATATTACATGCCATTTCCCAATCAACTAAATACAACAAAAACTGTTTACCTATGTGCGTTCGCGTCTATAATGTGTTACCTATCAAATAAAAACACTAAACGAGTTAAGGCTCTTTAAAGTTAAGTAACGTGTATAATAGTTGCTACTAAATAATAGTTTTTATAGTATTAAAGGCGTTTCTTAAAATAGAGAACCTAGAAACTTTGCATGTTAGTTTATAATAGCGAAATATGTATATGCTCTAAAAATGACAAAATGTAACACCTTTGTATAACATGTTTAAAGCATCTAAATATATTATTATTATTATCAACCGGTCTGGCCAGTGTGACTTTCAATTTTCATATTATCCCAAGTGCTCCTTACCAAACGGAGGCCTGTGTCCGGTAGTAGACTAGGAGATGTTGATTATGTGATTATTATGTTCAAATATCTGGAAAAACTAGTTAATGTTTAAATTCAAAATTTACTCTGAATAAGCCTTATATCTATTAAAAATTGTGTTTTTGTCCACAGACCCGCAAAGATGAATACCACGTTTATCCCGATCACATTTGTACTAAAAACATATGTCACTACACTTACTCCCATACAGCTGCCGGTCCAGCTTCGAGCCGCCCCGTCAAACTTGCCAGGTATGCACTTTTTTGTTATTTTCACAAATATTGAACGAATATAAATAACTAAATATTTCAGACATCTAACACACAACGCCATCTACTTCCAAACTAAGCAAAGCTTGTATGTATATTTGGTACTAGATAATTGATATAAATGCATATATTCTTTTTCTTGTAAATCAATTAGCAAATAACACAAACATTTGGTTCGACCCGGGAAATCGAACCGGAGACCTCAAGTTCAGCAGTCGCATTAGCTACCACTAAGCTATAGAGGCAGTTTCCTCAGACGAAACTCTCCATACAAGAAATAATCATATTATATCTTGTGCACTGTCTGCAATATTCCTCGAGTACAAATTTTATACGTGCTTTTAGCAAAATACATACAAAACTATTTTATGCATTCAGCATTGTGCCCCAAAAATATTGTCATTGAACTGGACTTGAAAAAAGACATCTGATCAAGTCTGATTGAACTCCTACAGATGTAATAATAATAATAATATAATAAT
>PKRV01000530.1:117053-179536 GCA_003709505.1 Hyphantria cunea | reverse complement strand
ATGTAACAAGCCTCTACTAGTTAATGTTATCAAACTACAGCTGTATACTGCTGAAAAACTGTCACCCCCGAACAAGAACACTATCGTTATCAATGAACAAACAAATGTCTCAACGGACTTCCTCTTAGAAAGAAATGAATATTTTTTTTCTCAGAATATTGGTTCATAGACATCGCTGAATTGAATTTGACCTACATCTTATTAGGGTCTGCTAAACATTACCGCCGATATTTCATTCTCATTCTCAGGAGAAATATTGGATTAAGCTATTTGTAAACGTAAGAAATATATACTTTCGTCTAATCTTGAGAAAATGGTAAAAATGGGGTATACAATCACTTTGAAAATATCTTGTGCACAATTTTTTTTGTGTAATTTTTATATTATTTACTTTGGAACACTGCAGAGCAAAATAAAAGATAACATAAATAAAATTAAATATATGAAATATTTTGAGAAACCTACATAATTATAACACATAAATAAAATATCATTTGTATTTAGACATCGAATATGTAATCAAAAGCGTGGCAGATATTATAATACCCGTATACAATCAAGTGACTCAAATGATAAGTTTATTTCATTCATATATATGTCTTAAGTCTAATTTAATTCTTATTTTATCAAATAGTTAGTTCACATACGTATCTTATGTGCCTACATATTTATTTACTATCGACTTGTTTCTTAAGAGTTTAGGCTTAGGCTAAGCAGAATAAAAACTGTAACGTCCACTAATAAATTAGTGCCCATGAGTCGCTAATAATATTAAATAATTCTAGCAAAATATCTGTAGTATTCTACAACAATAATAAATTAAGTTTATTTATTGAAAGTTTATGCTAATTCTAAATAATGCAAGCCTCGTTATTGCCGATTATGCACCAACTATCGGTTATTTTGAAATGCACTAAATAATTCAGCCCGCATTACTGTAATTATAAGCTTGGAATTTAATCAGGCGCTTCGACTATCCCGCAAATATTATTTGGCGAATTGTAGTTTATTCACCTAGCAATTTGGGACTAGTAATTTCATTTAAAACGAAACCAAAAACCAGTAAAGGTATTTCTATTATACCGATTTTTACATAAAAAATGGGTTCCGTTTTTAATTTTAAACGAAGGCCCAATAAAATCATCTAAAGTCTTAATAACTAAAACGACTTCAAGAACTGGACCAAATTAAAATGGAACTACACGCATAGACAGTTAAAATTTTCAGACATGATGTATTTCTATTGCCACTATAACAACTTGATTTTTTTGCTCGTTTTAACTCGAAATTGGTAACGGCAAAAGGTAGACGCTTGAAATATTTATATATAATGGTACAGGATCCCTCCTGCGCGAGTGTGACTCATACTTTACTGATTTTCCAAGATATATCTGTCGGACGCCATGAACAAACAAAACGCAAAGCGTATCTCACTTCTGACTGATGGAAATTTTAACTAATTTCAACTAATTAGTGAATTAATTACACTTATGCTTGATTGTTTATACTAAGATTATATTTATGTTTTGTCAAATAGCGAATAATCGTGACCTTTGGCTGATTGGATTTTCCCGCGCTGTTTCCTCACTTAACCTTTCAATCGGGCCATATGATAATATGAAGATGATAAACACCTTACCATAAAAACAATCTCAAGCAATGTATTTCAAATAATAATTATTATTATTTATTTCGAACACAAAATTCATATCGACATTACATTAAAAGATTGAGAAAAAAAATACAAATCAAGGGAATCATAAACAAAAAATAGTAGGTGTAAAGTAAAAGTACCAAGGTAGTAGGGTCACGCTGATTTTAGCTCGAGCGGGCCGGCTCAACCGGGTCGCTACTACCCTCGCACAGAAGATCAACGTAGATAAATGACAGCGTTCGTTGATGAGTACGAAACCGGAGGCCCAATGATGCAGAACTATCACTAGGCCGCTACGGTGTGGGTCACTATGCTGCATTGTCTTCATTTGCAATGAGTATGGTGACCACCACTCTTAGATTCTGCTCATGCTTTCCATCAGGCAGATTAGAGTCATATTGGCAGGCCCATACATCAAAAAAAAGTATATAGACCAATTTTCTTTTTATGGAATAGGGGGCAAACGAGCAGACGTATCACCTGATGGTACACCTCGTGAAACACAGTGCAAGTACTGTTTCACACTAGTTTTCTGTGTGGACTTCGGCACGAATGGTTTGGCTCGACCGGAGTGATGCCACGCACTCCGGTCGAGCCAAACCATTCGTGCAGTTTTAATCAATGTTTGTACATATCAGACGTAATATTCCTATCGGACAGACTTCTTATGCTGGTATTTTACACTGAACAAAGTATATACTGGAAGCGCTCATGAATTTTGCCTAATGATGTTATTGTAGGCAAATCAGATCCTGTCAATTTTTTTTATTATGGTCTATTTAAAGTTGCTAGATGTTAAATATCTGATAAATAGAGCCACTTTTAAATCTGGGGACGACTTGTAATATTTCTTACAGATCATATTGCCTGCAACATATATTGCTCTCCGTTGACGTTATAATGTGGTCAAGGTACATAAAACTTTCGACTGCTTCAATAGGCTGACCATCAAGGAACAGGTTGGGACAAAGACTATTGATATATTTAACTGCATCGAAAAATATTTATTTAAAAGTATTTAATGTCAAATGAAATTATAAAATTATGTTTGGTCTTAATAAGTAGTCTTGATATGTAATCGAATATTCAGTGATAGATGTATCAAAGAAGCCAAGTTTGGAGTGTAAATAAAACTATATCTGAAAGTAATTTACTAGACACTGTTCACTAAATATAACGATATTTGTTTTTAAATATATTATTTATGTGTAAAAGACAATTGAAATGTCATTTGTTAAAGGTTCTCATTCAAATTAAAAATATAAATTCATTGCAACAAAAAATGACTTGAAACAACAATACCAAAATAATATCTTAGTTTCAAATAAGTACATTTAAACAATATGTTAAATACAACAGTTCTAAGGTGTCTATTCAACACAAGTTTTCATTGTTCAATGTAGGGACAATATAAGAGTACTTACTTGCAATCAATAGAAACATATGCATATATATCGCAGTCTGTAAGTAAACGGTTCTGTTTTAAAGTCACGCCTATTAAAATTTAATGATGTGCTGATGTATTAGATTTTCTTATGGGCAAACAAACAACATGCAAATATTTGCAGGCTGACCAAAAACGAGAATTCTCGATTGATATATCAACAACGTATAAATCCACTTATTGAATAAAATAAATCAGTACAATAGCTTCAGCGGTAATAACGATCATTGCACTGATATCGGAATTAGCTATTTTCCGGTTTATCAGAGGCTATAAATATTGAATGCAGTACTGATAGCGCGCCTGTATTTGTTTGTGGAAACCTACTCTGTTGGGATATCCAAATGCCTTATTTATATAAGAATAACGTTCTAGTTAATGAAAAATTGATTATTTTTTAATGATATATATATGATTCATAGGTATTGTTTGTCTTTATATCTAATAGAGCGAATGAAATTTCTTATCAGAGTCGAACTTTTTATCAACTCTTTATTATTTCCTTATTCGAAAAGCATTTCGTTACCATTTATTTCCGTCATTCCATCGGGGTTTAGTGGTGGAGCGATGTTTCGAAATTCAAGCTACTAAGCTTAAAAAGGATTTGCGAATCTAGAAATGGTTTTAAATAACACACCCGGAGATTTTCTACACATAAATTTTCTTAAATAATAAATATTGGAAATGTAATACACAAACGCCATCTAGTCCCAAACTAATCAGAACTTGTATTATGGGTGTTAGAAAACTTTTTTAAAAATACATACATATTATATCCAGAAAACACCTAAACTCCGAAACAAATATTTTCAAATCATACAAACATTTGGTCCGACTCGGGAATGGAACACAAGACCTCATGCCCAGCAGTCGCTTACGCTACCATTGCACCAACGAGGCAGTAAAAAAAAATGTGTTATTTTTTTTAAATTCGACTTGCATACAACTAAAATAACTTAATAAATTAACAAAGGCAATAACTTATTTCAATAAATAACACAACATTACATATTGTCAAAGTAAGTACAATAGACAGAAAGAAATATACATAAAAAGAAAACTGATCAGCATGTTTGAACACGTACATATAGTTTTAACAATAATAAATTCAAGCAAGTTGTGATCGTAGCGCACAGGTTCTCAAACTGAGTTAATCTCGTATTCTGGAAGCATGTATTTTCTCTTTATAGTCAAGATATTAGAGATTACTATTTGTAATATCCATCTGCACAAAATCCATGCCATTTGCAAAAAAAACCTCTAAATACTTAATTTCAGTTCTTATTTCTCTCTTTACAAATTATTAAATGTATAATTGACTAGATGTATATTTAACATTCAAAAAGATATTGTTCACTGTCACGAACTTAAGCATAGGATCAATACCGAGAGTAAGCACAATCAACTAGAGTTACCTAGAGTACCTCTTGCTGACGTAAACAATGCACAACTTGTTAATACACTCCTGTATTGACAGCAACCCTGCTAAAATAGCTCTTGGGATAAGTTTGCGGATATTCAACCTAAATAGTGTTAACAAACTTACTATTTGCCTGATCGTCAGCGGTTTTTGGAACCAAATATTTTATAAGTTATACGTTAGGAGTTGTCAATTTCTTTCGAATTTATTTAGCTCTGGTACCTCGACTTGTTAGCAGATCATTTAAGCATAGTAAAAATACTTTATAAAAGGTACGTAGATGGCCAACTTTAACTTATTCAAAGTTCAATGATTTAGAGACATCTAATTTCGAATATATACGTGTTAAAACAAAATGATATTCCTTACAAATCTTTTGTTCGTTGGTGTTAAAATTTAATGTCAAAATATTTTTCACACAAACTGTGGTGCCTTTGTGTAATCTATTGTTGAAATTAATTGCAGTTTGATACCTTTTTATTTATTTATTTTTTTATTTTTTTAATATTTAAGCTGCCAAAATGACTCTGCCCTGCCTGATGAAAAACATGAGCAGAATCCAAGAGTGGTGGTCACCATCCTCAATGCGAAAAAGAACAATGCAGCATGGTGACCCACACTATGGCGGCCTGGGGGGAAGGAGGATGGTGAGGGGGATAGGGGGCGTTGGATTGGGGTATGGGCCTCCGGTATGAGGATAAGCAGGAGTGAGGACTCACTTGATGAAACACAGCGTAAGCGCTGTTTCACACCGATTTTCTGTGAGGCCGTGCTATCAATCCGGTCGAGCCGGCCCATTCATGCTGAAGCGTGGCTCTCCCACGGTGCAAATACCTTTCTTAGTTCAGCATCCCAAAGTGTTCAGGTGGAATAAATTGGATGAAAATCTAGGTTAGTATTGTTGATGCATCATACTATATAGCTTGTTTATGACCTGACAATTACTACGCGAGATAACTGTTTCCAATATTTTTAAGTAGTTGGATGTCAGCAAAATATTGGAAACACAATTGCCCTTGAAGTTAGTCACTAGAGCTTAGTCTCGATCAAATTTTCAGACCGACTAAAAATAAGATTTTTTTCTTATTTATTAAAGAGAAGGTACAAGTACTTCTGTTAGAAAATGGTTAAAGCAGCGGTAGAAACGTACTCCCAAAAATAAATATAATAATAATGTATTTATTGTTCATACTATAAATTTACACTAACATTCACAGTTTTCGTATCACATATAATTACAAATAATGCACTGCTGATACTTAAAAAGGAAAACCTGTGCTATAAGTATCAGCAACTATTTATATGGCACAGTCAGGTAATACAGCGCAACCATTTTAGGACAGAGTATAAAAAGAAATTCTGGCATCGTAGCCGAACAATATGCAACGACACTAATTAATAATAATTGTAATCAAACTAAATCAAAAATAATGATCAAATTAATTTTAAAAATGCAATAATAATAGAATAATCGCAATAATTAGTAAAAGAATAAATTAGTGTGTGTGTGTGTGTGTGTGTTGTGTGTGTGTGTGTATGTTTGTGTGTGTGTGTGTATGTTTGTGTGTGTGTGGTGATAGCCTATTCAACTGAATGAAGCAGATTTTCAGTTTCGTCATAGCTAAGTGTAAGAAGCCAGTCGGTAACAACCTTCTTACAGTAATATTTGTTTTTGTTCACAAAATTCAATACTTTGTTTGAAAGACTATATAGAAAGCGTCCGAGAAAAATAAACATCGTAATATTCAGATAAATATTTATTATCATTACTACAACCTTCGAAAAATATTAATATTCGAGAACGAACTCCGATAAGTTTTACAAATGACTAAATAATATAAATATGACTTGAACAGCTACGCTAATATATCGTGGCTCCATGCCGAAGTTCAAACCACCGTTCTGTAGTTGCGAATTCACGAACTTGAATTTAAATATTCTCTCTTTATTTGGTATATAAAGTTTTGATAGAATAGAATCTTGCTGCTAGAGATTCATGGTATCCTGTAAATCAAACCTAAACTATTTTCAGAGTATTATATTATCAGTCAATTTTACAATAGCTTTTATTCCACCTGCTTGTCTATCAGTTATAGCTATTAAGAGTACCATATGTCATTCCTCAAAATTCAAAGCCTCTTCATAGCAAATTTCATTAATATCCAGTAACTAGTTAAGCTGTAAAATCGTAACAGACAGATAGACAAAGTTACTTCCGAATTTATAGTATTAAAATATAAATCTTCAAAGAGATTAACGGAACTCAAGGTCATTTTACAAAATTGATTTTACTGAACTGGGAAATATTTTTTCTTAAATGTTTTGCATTTGAATAATAATTTTATTCTGTACAATTGAATTCAAACTCATATATAAATTGACATGACACATGTATGTATTGAAGAACATGAAAGTCCTAAGCCTTTTTACAACGCAATTATCATTTAAATACTAAGCTTTAGTATTTTTCACATGACAAACATAGATTTTTATCGTGGGAAAGCCATGCTTCGGCATAAATGGGCTGGCTCGACCGGAGTGATATCACGGCCTCACAAAAACAGGTGTGAAACAGCGCTTGCGCTGTGTTTCACCGAGTGAAGATACCGGAGGCCCATACCCTGACCCTTCTTCCCATCCCCATTCTCCTCCCCATCCCCCAAAGGCCGGCAACGCACTTGTGACGCCTCTGGTGTTGCAGATATCCAAGCGTGCCGGTAATCGCTTACCATCAGGCGATACATATGTTCGTTTGCCCGCGATTTCATAAAAAAAACAATTATTCTGACAAAATAACGTCACACAGTTCAAAAACAAACGCACCTTAAGTAACTTCATTTTCTAAAGTATATACAAAGAGAAATTATTCGCAAAAGCATCAAATATATGTTACATCCTCATAACTAGCTGAAATTACAAATCTCCATTTATTAAAAGTTTTAACTATAACATCAGTTGTTACTAATTTCCAGTCACCAATTACATTACAGTAGATTTGAAGCAAATAGAATCAACTGAAATGTAGGTCATCGACTACCGGTTGGCCACAATTAACGGGTCTTATTTCGGATTTCACCACAAATCTTACTCGGCAGTGTAATTAATGATCTTATTATTTACTACCTAGCTTATTCTCTAGACCGTCTCTGCGCTTAAGTATCCCTATTGTTCAGCAACCACTTTAAATATTAAATGTACCAACTTTTGTGACTGCATACAACAAAAATATTTGATTAAAAAATGTCCTTTAATATTAACTATCTACATAGTCCATGAATATTGTGAGATAAGAAAATATTAAAGTACTTTCATATAGTAAATGTGCGAAGAATAATTTGAATAACACATAATTAATATTTTCTATTTGAAATATAATTATGTCTTTAAAAATTATTTAGGATAAATAATACGCGCAAAAACGTTTATTGCATGTCATATTCTGTATGTAAAATGGGTGAATTTGTTATTATTGTATTCATCGATCGAGTCACCAAATAAAATCTAAAATTCCTTTTATTTTGTAAAGTTTTGACAATCTTAACTTTCAAAGTTCCAGAACCAATACTAGGTATAAAAAACTGTGGTACTCTATAAGACTGTACTGAATGCAAAGCAAATAACATTTCACTATACAGTTTACACTATACGGCGTTTTATAAATGTCATAAGAAATAAAGAAATCACAGTAAAAAAGTTTGAAATCGGAGAAGTCTATATCGATAATAAATCAGGTATGGCGAGTAGAAGCATACGTAGAGCATATGAGGTGAAAACGGTACTGTGTGCACAGAATCATAATGCAAGACAAACAAATACAATTTACAGTAACTCTATACATGCAAGTGTCGTGCAGAAACTTTCCATATTTTTTTTTCTATAACTTTAACTGTTATTTCTTTGTATGTATGTAACTAGCGCTTCCTATGCCTGGATATTTTTTCAGCCTGTTATTTTCCGTTATTTTTATCACACACCATTACCAAAAATTAAAAATACTATCTTGGAATTAAAAAAAACTACATGAATTTGTAAGACAAGTTAATAACAGAGAAAAATAATAAAGAGCAAAACCTCAGAATACCACGAGAAAGTCAAATAGCAATACAGATGTGTATTAAAGCCTTGAAAACTCAATATATTTCTATATTAACAATGCTCGATTAGGCATTGAACGACTGCTAATGCTAAAACAAACCAAAACTTCAGTAACGAGTTTGGACTAGTTATCAGAAACCGTTAAAGTTCAAGTAATGACAATGGACAAATATTTGAATTGTCAGTGGCATATTCAAATCAATTATATCTGGAATGCCCTAAACTCAGAACTGAAATTGTAACTCTTTGGTTCTTCTTGCAATCCGTTTTGCTAAAAAAGTTAGTTTTGAAATAAAATTTTCGCTATAGTACATTGGCAACTTGGGTCAGGATAAAAACGTGATAGTTGTGTTTAAACTATTACATATTTAATATTATTTGTAATCGCCAAATAAATTATATTTTAAAATACTTTTGGGTTTAAAATATTTTTCAGCGATTGACGTATGTGACTGTTTGTTGTGATAGTATCATTCATGTCGTGTTGTTTTGTTTTTAACATATGTACATATAACAGCTTGAAGTGTGGCTTTGATTCACGCCCATGCCTGGAATAGTAGGTTAAGCTGTCGCTTGTCATGAAAATCTATGACAATCGGGAGTCGGTGGCCTCAAATTCACTGGCAACTAGTTCAATTTTCGAATCCAGTTCGTCGTTAGAGTAGTGGAGGCCCGACTAGTAGTCGACCCCAAATGAATGACAAAGACCTGTAAAATAAGAGTGATACCACGGCCTCATAGATAACCGGTGTAAAGCAGTACTTGCGCTTTGTTTCACCGAGTGAGTGAGGATATCAGAGTACCATACACAACCCCCCTAACCCCTTTCTCATCCAACAAAGGCTGGCAACGCACTTGTGACGCCACTGGTGTTGCAGGTATCCATGGGCGGTGATAATTCCTTACCTGCTCGTTTGCACCATATTGCATAATTTTTTTTTATATATCTTCAGTGCAAGTGTATATTAGACTGCCTCGGTGGCGCAGTGGTAGCGTGCGCGACTGCTGTCCATGAGGTCTAGGGTTCGAATCCTGAGTCGGACCAAATGTTTGTATGATCTACAAATATTTGTTTCGGAGTTTGGGTGTTTTGAATGTATAATGTATGTATTTATAAAAAAAAACCAGTACCCATAGTACAAGCTCTGCTTAGTTTGGGATTAGATGGCGTTGTGTGTTAAAATGTCCGAAAACATTTATTTATTTATTATTTATATGACTAACCTCCTCCTAAACAGAACTTAAAAAACTTAAAATAAAAGAAATAAAAAGATTCGACCCATTCGGCATTATTTATTTTATTTATTTATTTTAGCACTTCATGCACACATGTACAATGACGGGCTTAATTACATGCGTGTGAAGTTATAACGCGGGTAACAGGGTGCTTATCTACTGTATATATATAATATTGTATACCCCTGATGTTTTACGTACTTACCAAAGCTATAAACGTTTGGTTGTTCAATTAGATGGTGGGCTAAATAACCTATTCAGGACTGCAACCTGTGGCTTAAATAACAGGTAATGTGCAACACTTTTACAGAACCACTTTCGTAAACAGAGAATTAATGGATATTACCAGTCGAGATAGGTTTTAAATGTAAAGTAAAAGTGAAATAAATGTAGAAAGTATTTCAGGGAAATACAAAATAGTGTTCGTTTTTTGTTTTTTAACGTTTGGTTTACACATCATTTTTGTTTAAATTAAGATTAAATTAAAAGATTCGTAATAATTCCGTAGTATTTTATCTTGTATGGTCACTCTGCATGTTATTTCAAAGTGCTGATAGATGCGGAGTCTGTAGTGAGCCTTAGGCTTTATAATTTTTTATTTAATTATAATGCCGATTAAAAAATCACAAAGGCTATGCGAAATTGTAGTATATTTTGTGTAAATTTGTATTTTTTCGGAGATATTTTGGTATTTTTTCTATTACTAGCTTTTGAGCACTGCTCCGCTTGGTGCAAATGCGTAAAATGATATTATACAGTCATATAGATACACAGACAGACTTATTCTAGATTTTTTTTATATATATTTTTTCTCACACACAAAATTACAAAAATCTGTTAAATCAAAATATACACTGAAAATTCCAGAAAACAAGAGATCTGTGTGAGGGACTGGTTTCCATACTAGGTAGAACCTGTATGACAGAATAACCAGCCTCTCCTAACTCCAGATAAGTAGGTAAAGAGGGTGTAATAAGATTAATTTTTCGTAACATGGAGATGAATAAAATGAAAAAGTCTGTGTGAATATAAATGTGAGTAATTATTGTGTGTTAGTGTGTGTGTATGTGTGTATGTAGGTGGTGTATATATGTATGTATGTATCTTTGTGTGTATGAATGTGTGTGTGAGCTATCCTTCGAATGATGAGGACCTGATGATACCAAGCCAACTCATCCACCAACAAGATGAGAATGCTGAGCCAATGTGTTCACATGTCTTATTCAATCAAAAAGGCACATATAGCAGCTTCTCAGTATCCTCATAGTTCAATGATTTGAGCCAGTGTGCAACAGTACGCTTGCAATGGAATTTCGAAGAGGAGTAAATACTCAATCTTTCTCAATCAATACTCTAGTCAAATAAAGATAATTGGAGTGACTGTTTATAATACTAATATGACTGCTTTTTGCTAAATGCATATATATTAAACATATATGCTAAATGTATAAATATATGTAAGTAGACACTGTAAATATTCCGTTTTTGAATGTTTTTGTTGGAACGGCTGGATTGATTTTGATGGGCCTTTCACTAGCAGATAGCTGATGTAATAAGGAGTAACTTATACTGCTTTTTTTAAGCTAACTTTGCCAGACAGTGCTTCCCGTAGTTGTAAATGTACAACAAGAACCGTGGGTAAAACCGCGGGACTCACCTAGTATTTTTTGGTACAGGTAGTATAGATTTCATACGATGAGGGTCTAAATACGTAAAATATTTTCTACAAGTCTCCTCATTTTTAACCGTGGGAGATCCACGCTTGGCTTGAACGGGCCGGCTTGACCGGAGTGATACCACGGCTTCACAGAAAAAGAGTATGAAACAGCGTTTGCGCTATGTTTCACCGAGTGAGTGAGGATACCGGAGGCCCATACCTCTCCCCCTCCCCCAAAGGCCGGCAACGCACTTGTGATGCCTCAGGCGTTACGGGTGTCTATAGGTGGCGGAAATGGCTTACCATTAGGTGATATGTCTGCTTTTTGCCCCTAATCCATAAAAAAGATTCAATCAAATGATACTATTAAACATTTATACACCATTCTGCTCCTAAAACTTAAAGCCATATATTCTGGTAACCAGACTGATGTTAAATATTATTTTATTCTAATTCATTGAATGAAAAACCTTTGCAACGTTGATACAATAATTATTAGTCTTACTTGGAATCTTAAAGATATTTATGAAGTAACTACTACATATGCTATCTTGGGTTCGCAACGGAAGCCGTCTGTAGAGAGCATCTACGGATGTGGTATACCCTCCGGCAGACTTTCAACTTTGGAGTGCTCATTACGATGCCCTCCCGCTGTGTTGTTATAAAGAATAGTTTCCTTTTCCATTTCCTTTCTTTTGGGTTTCAGAGATGTTTTTATTTATTTAAATTATCTGGTTTCTTTTTCCTTTTATTTTACGTAGATGACTGCTTTATCTTTGTAAAAAGTTTTAATATACGTCGTACTTCATTACGTATTTATTTTACGAAATATTATTAAGGCATTTTGTTTTTAAGTTTTATTATATTTATTTTTAAGTTGACATAGTTATACAGTGGGTGACCCAAGGTACGTCGGGCTTCCAGGGTTTTCTTTCCTAGGGTGCACCTGGTTCCCCGGCTCCTAGTACCCGCGATGACGTGCGGTTTTTTTAGTCGGTTCGAGCCCGATATGCCACAGGAGGGGATTTCCGCACAGAAAAACAAAGAGAAAAACAAAGGTTGATATAATTATAATGACTGTTTCAGAAGTTTTAAAGTAATCTCAATTTAGGTGTGACTTGTTGGTATTTTGACACGTATTCAAAGTAAATTTCAGGTGAATGGTATTCATATTTATGAGAAATTTCCACCTACGTATTTATTTCGAAAACGCTTTTAGTAATACGATCAGACACTCATGTGATCATCAAGGGTATGAAAAGGTCAAGGTTTGAGTAAGGTAGTTATAAGACTTGTTAAATCTATTTGCGGTATCAAATTGGAGATATTATGTTCCTGGTAATTTTACTCGCTAGGTAGTCCATAAATTACCAACAATATATAATTTTAATCAACACGTGTTAGACTAAACTATTTGATTAGTCCCGTAAATAATTTACTGGGTTTCAAACGATAATTATTGGTTTTAATATTAGTTTATATACGGTTAAAGAAACTATATTTCTCAAAAGAATTTACAAAATTCACTTACTGAGAAAACATACAAACATGTTAACAAATAAATCAAATGAGCGTTTTATATAAAACAAAATTGGGTAGTAAAATATATTTTGCACAAGACTATGAACTTAAAATACACTCGAACACAGTAAACACGATTAACTCAAGCAACTGAACCAAAGATGTACGATATTTATAAACAAGATGGGACATTCGTATTGTAAGTACAATTACCACCTTTATTACTATCATGCGAATAAATACCATATTCTTTTAATTCTGAAACTTTCTGTTCGTACGTAATTAGAAGTACAGATGAACATTATATATGATTTTTTTTTTAAATTTTTAATTGTTTATTAATTACTAAGTAGCTACTCTAATAATTTTTGTACCATTTTAATATATTTAATATTTGTTATCAGGACTACTTTTTTTTTATTATTATAATTATTTTGTATTTTTTTCTTTTTTTAAACTGGGAATGTTTTGAGAATTATAAAATAGGAAATAGTTAATAAGCAGCTGTTATGTGACTTTTCAATGATTTTTTAAATCTAGTCAGTGTTATAGCATTTTTTATATGTAACGGTAATTTATTACATATTTTGACTCCCTCAAATTCAATATTCTTTCTACCATAGTTCGTTCTAGGTGGACGAGTCACAATATGACTTGCGTTTCTTAGTTTCATTTTTTGACGAGTATAGTTTGTTGTAAAAGATAAACTTGTATGCATATTTCTATTTAATATTTTATGTATCAGAACACAAGTGTAGTACATGTAAGTCTGCTTTATGGTCATTATTTTGGTTTCTTCATATATTTTTTTGGTAGAAGTACGAAAACTGTAGTTAAAAAGGACCTTTACTACGACAAAATAAATATTTTGTGTGCGTTGCAAGTCATCTAAAATAGTTTTTTTTTTTAATAGTTTTTGCTTGCGGTTCCCCATATTTCAACTAAACAGTCAATGTGCGGTTTGACTAGTGAATTATATATAAGGTATTTAACTTTGTGTGGCATGCATTTAGTTATAGTGAATAGGCAGCCCGTTAGTGAAATCAGTTTATTTTTTATTTTATCTATTTGTGGTTTCCAACTCAGGCGAGTGCCTAGAGTGAGGCCAAGATATCTTTCATTTGTATTTCTCTGGATTGTTTCATTATTTATAAGCAGTGGTATATCATTATTCATTTTTTTATTTTTGGATGCGTAAATAACATAATTTGTTTTTTGGTATTTATTGTCAGTAAATTATATTGGAACCAATCATTTCATATATTTAAGTCGTTCTGAATTTCGGGCATATTTCCGTGTCTTATATCAAGAGTTTTAGTTTTGGTCACTATAATTTTAATATATACAACCTTTTGCCCGCATTTATTTTGGATGTTGCGGTTATCATTTTCAGATTAAGGAAGAACATGTGATACTAACAAAAGAAGTGGTGTTAATGTTCGAAAATAAGGATGATAATGGATTAAAAATGAAAGATTCAGTATTCACTCCTCACAAGTCCCACTGCTGGGCTCGGGTCTCCTCTCAGGAGAGGGTTAAGGCCATTCTTCCCTACGCTGGCCAAATGTGGGTAGGGGACTACCTCACAAGTGTAATAAGGGAGAATACGTAAAAAGCACCCACAATTACATTACGTACTCCTTAAACTAAATAATAGCTAATGTCGTAATCAAATATTGCTCTTTGTTAGTTTGTAGGCGTTTTACTTCAACACGTGTATTTTTATTGGTAAAATGGTTTTAATACATGATTTAAATACATCCAGTATTGAAATCATTTTGAAAGTTATTTCATTCAAACTCATAAATTTTGCTTCTTGATAATGTTAGTACTGATTATTTCAGAAATGAATAGGTGTTACTAACGAACTATCCATTCGTTTCAAGCACAATCCAAAGTCCAAGTGTAACCTGGATTAATATTCTCAAAGTAATAAATCTTATTAGTGTTATTTCAAACATCATGAACAAAATTTTCGAATTTCAAATTAACTCAAACTGGAAAGTTTTTACCTTCAAACATAAGATAACTCCAACAATCTTCAGTTTCAAGAATGTCGTCTAACTTATGATAAATGGCTTTAAATTGTATCAAAAGACGTGAAGAGAGAAACTAACCTCTAATTTATGTATCTTGAGTTAAACTTTACAATAAATTAAATTATAATAGAGTTGAGGTAAATAAGGTTGATTTATAGATAAAATAGTTTTTACCGGCGGCACAGCTTGCGTATATATCGATTATTGCAGTGAAGAGTAACTTATCTCCTTCCTTAAGAATCAATGCATCTCCAGGCTAAACTTCATTGAAATCGGTGCAATGATTTAGTTATGAAATCGTAACAGATATACAGTCAAGTTCTCGAATGTATAATATTAGTATGTAGTATGGATATATTATTAATCAATTTAGAAGCTAATGATAAATAAAAAAAACATTTCTAAATCAACCCGGTTTTGTTAATTGCTAGATTAGTAGTTAAGTACTAGACGCCTAAAACAAGACTCAATTTAATTGTTGTCAATGTTGTAGTTGATTAGTCTGTGGGTCTAGTGGTAACAACCCTACTACCAAATGCTGCTAATAGTGTGCTTGAACAATCGGTTTTCACGCAACACATTACGAACGAATAGGTATGTTATCGTACTGCGTTCTTTATTCTTAATCCGTCACCATAGAGACGAACAAGGCATAAATAAAACTGGAAATTATATCTTTCAACGACGCTACAAAGAATTGAAAATCTGGAATAGTGTACAAACGAGCAGACGTATCGCCTGATGGTAAGCGATTACTGCCGCCCATGAACACCCGCAATACCAGTACCATACCATTATTTATTATTATTTACTAAGAGAAGCTATTCAAACAAAATAAAAAAATCAAATTTTTCTACATCAAAAATACCATAGTTATTTGGCAAGTTGCCTATTGAAGATACAGAATCATATGCAACCCACGAAACTTCAGTTTAAAACCACAACCGGGAAAATTCCAAATCGTCTCAAGTACTATCTACAAAAACTTTCTTGTTTAATATTTATCATTGCAAAGATCTTCTTAAAAGATAGATTCGAAAATTCGATGCTCCTCTCGCAAACAGCTCGCATTTTCGCAAACTGCTGTAGGTAGAACTTGAACTGTTAATTTGTCATTGTCATCGCTTTAATTTCAACGGAGAAATGGACATGGATTCAGTGTTAGAGTGCGGGTATGCATAATATTTTGCTACCTTAAAATTATAAGAAACTCCCACGTGACAGAAATGTGTACTTTTGAACAAAAAACAATCGGGATTTTTAAATCGTTAGATATAATGTTAAGTCTCTTAAAATATGTTTAGAAACGAGACGTATCGACGACCTGATGGTAAGCGATTACCGCCGGCCATGAACACTCACAATGCCAGAGGCGTTACAAGTACGATTCCGGTTTTTAGGAGATAGGGAGTAGGGTTGGGCTCACTCACTCGGTGAAACACAGTTCAAGCGCTGTTTTACACCGGTTCGATGTGAGGCCGTGGTATCACTCCGGCCAAGCCGGCCCATTCGAGCCGAAGCGTGGTTATAATATTGGTGTAGATCAAATTGAAGATGTTATTAAAATATCTGCGTGTAAGCTGCTTATTCTCGGATTACTCCACTTAATCTAATTTTTGTTAGAATAATATAATCTAGGAAGTAATTTGATTTCAATTTGTGTATTTTCTTTTTATTAATACGTTTGAGTTTTGACAAGGATCGCTATCACTTGCCACACACCCTATGTCGGCGACTTTAATAGGTTTTGCGGTAACTTGTGAGTCACGCCCCATTTAAATGTGTAGATGAAGAAAAGTACGTGGGTGCTTTTATTGTGTAAGTATATAAAATCGGTAAATTTCAAATTGAGGTCTCATGAAATGTAGACCATGCCAAAACATACAAAGTAAAATTCTTAATGGTAGACTTCAAGCTGTGAAACGGCCTCAAATGCTAGATTTATATTGATGTTATGGCCCTGAAAAACTGAACAATCAAACTTAGTTTTTGGTTCTTGGAAATTGGCTAGAAAACTAGTTATTTACAAAACAACTTGCTTTATAATGTAGCTTAAAATCTAGAAGCAGAAAATATTCCAAACGTTCTTTCATTCTAAATAAATCCATACCGGCAGCTGAAACGGTATTAACAAAAAAAAAAGTAGGTTTTTTCTCAAAATTCTAGCTTTATAGACTGTCTTGTAATAATTCTCAAATACCTCAAACTTCATTACACAGGTGGCAACCATAATATATGTAATTTGATCACTTTCAAACTTAGCAATCACAGCAAAGTGAAATTTCCAAAAAAGGAGTAAAATTTGAGTGAAAGATACATTTCTATTAGATTAATTTTATTAGAGATTAATTTTATTTAACTAATTCTTAATAAATCTACTCAGAAAATTTACTTGATAAACAGCAATAGTACTTTCTCATAATAGGTAGGTACATGAATTGAAGTATGAAACATGATAACATGAAAAATGATTAACGAAAGATTGCTAACTTTTAGAAATATGATGTATGTGAGCGATAGGACCGCCAATTTTTGTAGTAATCCTTTTTGTCACTCATTTTATTTATTATTTTGTAATATGAACGCAATGAAGATAAATAAAGGCGATTGAAGGCGCTCATAGCCCAGTTGCATTCGGTGATTAGAAACAATCATCGAGGGTAAGCAACGATGGCGCGGTCAGTACCTGGATGGGTGACCGCTGGTGGCATGTTACCATGAGCGTTTCCGTGATTCGGAGGTCACGTTAAGCAGTCGGTCCCGGTTGTCATCTTATGATAACAGTCGTGAAGCTTAGTTGGAGGCCTTCGGGCGGCTTAAAAACATCCAACGGCAAGATTTACGTAGCCACAACGTATTCTTGCCAGTCCCCAACCCGCACTTGGCCAACGTGGGGACGTATGGCCTTAACCCTCTCCTGAGAGGAGACCCGAGCCCAGCAGTGGGACATTATGGGTTGTTGTTTGAAGATAAATAAAAAAAAATGTTAGAGTTATTCATTGACGTGTTTAAAATCATAAGAACGAGAAAGCTGAAAATACAAATTGCGATAATCATTCATGCAACCAAGATATTCAGCGATGCAACATCGCTTAATGTGGCAGATTAGATATGTGCTCAGTAGAAGCTAAATTGCTTCCAGGCAAATCGCTATTCAAGACCAGATTAGGATATTAATTTGTGTGAAATCGTATTTAGTCCTATAGAGTAGTATTAGTCAACAGATGGTTGCAAGATAACGTTTTAAACCTGAATGTAAACAAAACTAGTTATATGATATTCTCTATAAGCGGTCCTGGAGTGGAAGAAAATCCTTTTGTTATTTTGATATACTTCGTAAGCTTTTTATATATTTTTAAAACCTAAGACCTGTGACTGATATAAAAGGGATCAAAACCGCCTACCTTTTACATTGTTAGTTGCTTATAACGTACTGCATAACATCATAGAGTGGAGGGTCTTAAAAGATATCCTTCCGATTGAAAGATCACAAAGGACTATATTTAAAGTAAGCTACTTTTTACCCCTTTTCTATCCTACCACTAACGTCTACTTAAAAAATAATGTCCTAACAGTTCAGGCAGCTCTTTGTGCTATATACAGTGATTACTTACACTAATATCCTAAAGGCGTAGGAAAGGTAGGATCTGCAACGTAAGCAAATCTAATACTAATTTTTCACAAAACTATTTCTGCTATCTAGGTGCCTCGCTCAATAATCAAGTTTAATCGAATTCTATAAATATATGCCCAAGCCACGTCTGTAACTATTGAATAATACTCTTCTTCCCCAGTGCGCTTTCAGCGTACAACATTGTGCGTAAGATCAAGATTGCCGGCATAACAACACAACTGTTTACGGGGTATCGTGGGTCCTCCGAATACTTGTGTAAGAAGAACCCATCCTGCATATCTGATCCGAACGTAGCGGAGACTGTTCCCCACTTAATTGCGGAATGTCCAATTTACAACATGCATAGATACGACATCGAACAAAGAATCGACAAAAAAATTACATTAGCAAATTTAAGTAGTATTATTAATAAAAATAAGAATATATTAATAGATTATTGTACGGATATATTATAATTAGATTAGTAAATAAGAGAATCAAAGCAGACTAGAGTTATGATATCATGATAATGTAAAATTATTAATGTGTATCATAGTGTATAACATAGCATAAAATTTGAAAATAAATTGTATAATATAATATTGTAAAACATCTAGATTTAAGTTATTAGCTGTAGCCTAATAGTAAAAACTGTTAAATTAAGAAAAGTAAGTAAGGACTTATAAATGTAAATAAAGACTGTCTTGACTGTGTCATACTTACTACCCCCATAAAAACACATATGAGAACAAAATAGAGGGTCAGGAATCCCACCTAGAAGCGAAAAAGGAACTGTAAAAGAAAAATATAGTATGGTGAATGATAGTACAAGCAAATGCGAGAACTAGCATGTAAGGAAATAGCTAGAAATAGGCTCCAAAGAATATTGAAAGTGCTAGAACAAAAAAAAATGTTGAATAGTTAAAAGCCTAAGATTATCTTCATAATCTTCCTAGCCTTTATTATTCCTAAGATTTGGATTCGGCTACTAGTTCAACCGGTTCTACCTGAATAGCAGTTTTTCAACGGAGCGACTGGCATCGGATACCCGTAACCCTGAGGGTGAACTGAATTCGAAGGTTGGACTAGTTGTCAGTATTTTCCGACTCTGACCGCACAGAATACGGCGCGCCTCTGGCGGCCTCAGATGGTATTGGCGGTCAGGGTCATATGCGGATACCGCACGGTGTCATCCGAGGCGCCGCGCGTCTTGGCAGGAACACCCCCGCGGGATTTGGAGGCGGAAGTGCTCACCGAAGTTTATCGACGGGCGGCTGAGTTCCGGGCGGAGAGTGGCGTGCGCCCTTCGCCTGAAAAGGTACGCGAGTGGCGTGAAGCCGCCCGTCGAGCCACTATGGTTCGGTGGTCGTCGCGACTCGAGACTCCACGTGCTGGTTTCGCCACCGTGGAAGCGCTCCAGCCGGTCATCCTCGAGTGAGCAGGGCGGTAGCACGGGACCCTTCCCACACGTAAAAAAAATAAAAAAGTTGTCATTATTTTTGAGGGCACTGACTTCCCAAAACGATTCCCATAGATGTTCATGACAACCTAAAAGAACCTTAGATTGTCGTACTACAGAAAATTTACTACCCAGCCAATAATGTCAAGCACGAGGATGTTTATTACATGTATAAATCGGTATTTAAAAAACTAATGAAATAAATTATACTTACACACATATACACACAAAAATACACTTGCGCAAAACATACTTTGAGGAATCCGGTATGTTGTTTCAATAATTCTCTCAGTTTACTTGTGTATCGTTTTCTTCTGCTATATTTTAGCCACAATTCTGTATCATATCCAACAAACCATAATGTGACTCCATAAAACAGCAAAGCTGAGCGTGAGTGATCTGAGTTACAGACTCATTTACAATTGCATGGATTGGTGATTGTCCGAAGAGAAATAAAAAAATTAATATTATTACTTTTGGACAAGGAGCATTCCGTACAATTTAGTAGCATTTCATGTTAATTTATATATCATATTTACCTTAAACTTATGGATAATGTGCAGGAAAGTCGTGAATTTAGAAAAGCTGGTAATTATCTAATAATATGTAACAGCAACCAGGAGTGACACTGATGTACATATTTACACACATCACATACATACTATTAACATTAAAAAAATTAATCCAGCTCACACGAAAAATTGCTGATATAAAATTCCAAATGATTAAAAAAGTAAAAACGTATGTCACCAAAAAGATTACTTGAAAAAAACTCACTCAGTTCCTCTACCGCAAAAGGTTGTGAGATTCATGTAAAATTAAGTCGGTTCATTTACTCAGTATCTACTTAAGAGGTGATCTGTCTTAAGTTTTGATGAACTTAACTAACCTAACAATATTTTATAGTATCCATACTAATATTAAAAATCTTTTATGTTTTAAATAAATAGAATGAACGAACATATCTGGATATTCCAGATAAAGAAAATATGCTCATCAAACGGTCAACCTTTTAGTCTCTTTGTCACCAGTTAAAAATAAATCCATCCACCCAAAATCGACAGGCAGTTTCCATCTGTATTACATCTCGAAATCACGCCGTGTCACTGAGAGATGCATGGACATCTAACGGTGATAAATTGGTGCTTTCACTGTAACAGGTGAAACGTATAAGTTCAGACGAGAAAATTCACTTTTGGGTACACATTTTCTAAGCGCACGATGTATGTACGTACATTATATTTATTTATTTGACACTATTTTTAGCAATGGATTTAGCATTCAATGACGAATTCGGATTACTGTTTCATTCATACGATGATGGGATTTCGTGGTGTGTGGATCTATCAACATGCGATTTCCTAGCATGTTATTAAAATAATAGTTCCTTCCTAATTCATTGTATCTTCATTAAATGAATTAAAATATATTCTTCCCCACAAGTAAGTTACACCCAGGCCCAACAAATGACCGTCCACATCTCACAACTATTTGTTCTGCTTAGTGAGTATCAATACTATGTCTTCTAGTTTAGTATATAAGCTGATTAGACATTAAATTAACAATAGAATAGCCAGACAAAAATCACAAACTAATGAAATGCCTCAACTTTGTGCCCGATTTCATTTGTTTAGCATTTATACTTAACTACTTATACCTTTCTACGTATTGAGGGAATCAAAAATATGTGTGTATCTCCCATTTAAATTGACCTTTAATTTTTTTAATTATATCAATCTTTCAAAACGGCTGCACGGTTGGCCTAGTGGTTTAAGTGGTTGCCACACCGCTTCCTACTGCGCCAAGGGTTGTGGGTTCAAATCCTGCATGGGTCAACACTTTGTGTGATCCATAAATTGTTGTTCTAAGTCTGGGTGTACTTTGTGTCCGTTTCATATATGTTTGTAAAGTCCCCCGCGACACAGGAATGTATATTCCTAATGCGGGAGTTGTCGTTTTTAGATAAAAAAAAAAAGAAAACTTATACAAATTTTTCGTTGAAATGCAAAAGTCTAAATTTCGTTGAAATAACTTTAATAATACCTGAACTATAAAATGTACTACAGATTTAAATCTAAAAATTATAAAACGGAAATCCTGAACACGGGAGTTAAGAACACTGAGAGATATTGCTCTTGCTTCGCACCTACGCTACGTGATTCCAAATCTTTTACACTGAGCAAGAAGATATATTGAATTTTTAACATTTCTTACGACACCGGGGAGACAATTTTACTGATCAGAGTAAATTTTGCACCTGTATCTGGCAATTCAATATTTTTCACCCACGGTGTACGCCTTAGGAATCGAGCTTTCTAGCTAAACCATATTTCATAGGTCCATCGTCATCCGTTTAATAGCATTTTTTTTAAATTTCGACTGCCTCAGCAGCGCCGCGGTAGCGTATGCGACTGCTGTTCCTGAGGTCTCGGGTTCGATTCCCGGGTCGGATCAAATGTTTGTATGATCTCCAAATACTTGTTTCGAAGTTTCGGTGTTTTCTATACCTTCCTTAATATTAATTAGGCTACATGACGAACTAAACTTAGTTCATTTACTACTAGTAAGCTACTTTTATGCCTAGCAGTGGATTTTCTTCAGCTGAGATAATGGTTATAATCCGTAAGTAAAGTATTGAGAACAGAACAGATCAAGCTGAATATTGTTAATTATAAAAGTATCATAACCTTTGTTGAGCATAAAAAACATATAATACAAAGGATAAATAAGTTCGGATAATATATCCGAAAACATACATCAAAGGGCAAAGAACTAGAATAAACATATGTCATGGCCACGAGCAAAACAAACTGTAGCAAGAAGGAGGAGAGTCGATTTATGTTTTAACAAGCATTAATATAGTTTGGGAGGTGGAATTAGTTTTTATATCTTAAAAAAAAAGGATATATAATATATCGTTTTATGTTTGTTTTATGTTTATATGAAAATCCATTTCCCTTGGACACGCCATCACTATTGAACGGCTGGAACGATTTCACATTTTTTTTGTTGTGTTTGTTATTGTCAGGACATATAATTGTTTAGACGTGGGACAGCCACGCTTCGACATGGATGCGCCGGTTCAACCAGAGTGATACCACGGCCTCACAGAAAACCGGTGTGAAACAGCGTTTACGCTGTGTTTCATCGAGTAAGTGAGGATACCGGAGGGCCATATCTCAATCCCCCTATCCCCCTCCCCATCCCCGAAAAGCCAGCAACTCACTTGTGACACCTCTGGTGCTACGGGTGTTCATGGGCGGCGGTAATCGCTTACCATCAGGTGATACGTCTGCTCGTTTGCCCCTAATGTCATAAAAAAAGGGAATGTTCTTATGAAAGTAGTATATTAATTATTTAAGAATTAAGTAATTGTATTGTATAAACTGTTTGAAATGAACGTCTATATAAAGTTCGCATGGGGAATAAATTCATACAAGTCGTCATCGTGATGGTCACGTGACGTATTAACGCTTGAACGACAAATTTTAATTCAAGTTTTTTTTATTGAATTGTGAGCAAACGAGTAGACGTATCACTATATCGTAAGCGATTACCGCCCCTCATAGAAACCGGCAACACCAGAGGCGCGGCCTATTGAGAAGGAGTACGCTCTTTTCATGAAGGCTTGAAGGTCGTATTGGTCCGGGAATACCGCAGGCGACAGTTAATTCTACAGTATATTTGAATGTCCTAAATTAAAAACTGTTTTTTTTTTTATATTTTTAAGTTATTACTTCTGTCAGTAGTCTTTGTGACGGCCTGTGTTATTTTTTTCGATAGGATAATGAATACAATTGGGGACCCCGTCACCAGTTAAACAAGAAAACAAACCACTTGTCGGAAGGTGACAATCGGTTCTTCATACTTAAATAACTATATTACATATTTACTAACGTACTTAATTCATTTTCAGAATTACCCGAAAGTAAATAATGCCAACGATATTAAGCCCGTCTCAATATAATTTAAGCGCCTTAAGTTGAAAATATTTTACTTGAATTTCAAATCATTGCAAACGATTTTATCTCCGACTAAATAAACAACTTTAAATGCTAAACAGCATCACTTTATCTCTGAATATGGAAAACATATGTACTTCAAATTCACCAAAGCATTTGATACGACTGTAACTTTTTACATATTTTCCACTTCGAGTAGAGTTTGCATATCATTCTGTTTGCTTTGTTCGCGGTACGTCGTGATAAAATATGTTTGTCTAGGAGTTCGAAGGAAAATATTGAATGTAGATATGAGTTTGTAGGAAGTATTTGTACTTTGGTGTGTATAAGGATTGTTTTATTGATGCATTGCTTCCTTATTTTGCTGTATACAAAAACTGGACTAGAATAGAATAAGGTTTGAACTGTTAGTATTTTAAGTCTGGTGTTCTAGATAGTTGCAGGTTTTGATGATGTAAAGCCCTGATGTGTTTTTTTAAATGAAAATTTTATGTATTACCTATTCTTTAACTTTTTCCACGGTTGCCTGTAAAAGATTACCATTGAGCAATAAGGCTTTCAGTTGTAATGATCTATCTTTAAGTTATGTACTAAGTTGTCTGGTGTGCAATAATTGATTTATTTTTATTATTCATAGACAAAAGAGGTAAAGGCTGAACAAGCGTTTCGCGGCTCGCACAGATTATATATGGCAATATTTGGTCTGTCGCTGGGCCGCGGTCTGAGAGCGTATAAGATTGGCTTAAATCTTATTACTGTCTATGCTTCATACATCTATTTTGTTTTATTTATTTTGGATGTGTATTTATATTAATATATATATTTATATATAACATACTTTGTAAATAATTGCTACCAGACACGGACGGACCGACGACACTGGGCGTGGGCCCTATCGTAATACCAGCGCTGTAGTCACACTGTCTACAGCAGTATGCTGAGATAGGAGCCTTTTCTGGCAGCGCACGGGACAGAACAATACCTTGTTATTTTCTATTTTACGTCTGCTTAAAACCGTTTATAGTCCTGTGTATATCAGAATAAATAATTTTCTTTCTTTATTAATAATGGCCTATAACTCGATAGACCTTAGATATTGTTTGGCGTAATATCGGGTCCTCCGTTTATGGTATCCCTTCCGTTGCAGCTTTTTTATAAGGGGATAAAAGAGCAGATGGCACAAGAGCGCCTTAACTTGAAAGCCATAAATGTGCTCTAAAGTTTTGGAGGTCGATATTGCTTTGAATTAGGTTTTCGGAACCCTCAATAAACGAATAGCAACGTTAAATGCAAAATTAAATGAAATGAACAAATTTATATTTTACTTGAGATAAAATGGGCCAATGAAAAAGATGATAAAATTATTATCTTTTACAAATCTCTCACACTCGCTAGTTGCAAAGCGGTTAAGATAGTTTCGCAAATATTTTCAAGGTCAAGTGTGTTACGCGTTGCCTAAACCTCCACTAAAACCCCACTGGGAGCAAGCTTTGTCGGCCCTTCTAACGTAGAGAAACACAGCACTATACTAATAATTAGATACCATATTATCTTACAATGTAAACAAAATCTTCCTCACGGTAAATATACCAATCACCTTTATGAAATTAATATTAAAGATCGTTCATGAATATTTAATAATCTAATTTATTACCATTAGAAGTTTATGTAATAAAATATAATAAACATTTTGCTGGCATGCGATAACGGATACCTTCTAGTCTAAAACTAATACCGCTGGTAATTCGCTGGTATTTAGACTTAATACAATATCTATGAAATATATTCCTTACATTATGGAAAGACATCACGTATTATTAAACAGTTTTTAGTCAAAATGATAATAATAATAAGAAATATATGTCAGCACGAAAACATTTACTTAAGACTTTAAGCGTTTCAATCAAATTTAATTATCAACTATAAAGTCGAGAATGAAATGTTATTTTCAAACAATTAATACCTTAATATTTCTTAATTCTGTCTGTTTTCCTATGAAAAGCGTTACTCGAGTAAGTTATTTGATTATAACATTTATAAACGGAACAATGTTACTCTTTATTTCAATTGAAGGCTTGTTACTACCTAACAATTATTTTAATAAAATGTGAGAATGAATAACAAATGCGTAACAATTGTCTATGTACAAAGCAATGTTTTAATAATTAACTAGAACTAGGAAATAACTCTCGTTGGAGCGTTATACGCGATAGGACAAGCTGCAAATAAGTTAAGCGGGAAAGCATCTTAATAGTAATGATTAACTATTAAACATTGCAACTAAGAAGTTATATTGTTTTGTTGTGTAAATAAATTGATTATGTAAGTGGGTAGTTGTGACAGCAACATTAAATTTAAAGTCTCTGCATTTTAATTTAATTTAATAATATAAGTAACTATTTATAAACATTCTCATTTCATTTTAAGTGTTATCTCTTCTCAAGCAAACCTATTTTAGAAGATACACACAGCAAACACTTCTAACATTCAAAATGAACACAATGAAGGATTCATTTGCTACAATTATGGCTGGTATTGAGGAGCGCATGTCTGCCTTCGAGTTGGAGCTGAAGAAGATTGCTAAAAGCACTAGCACACCAACCCTGGCGACGCTCGCTTTGGATTTTGAGGGTTTCAAAGCCTTTGTGATGAGTACTATTTCTGGTTTTCGGTGTCAAATTGAGCTTTTGGCTCATCAGGTGGACACCATGGAGATGCGTACACGTCGTAAAATGTTGCTTTTGCATGGAATACCCGAGGACAAGGATGAAGACCCAGTGCAGTCAATCGTCAGTGTTGTGACGGGTCATCTTGGGTTGAACGAATTCTCAAAGACGGTTATACGGAAGATGCCACAGAATGGAAAGACATGTAGGTTCCAAAAAACCTAGACCCACATTGGTCAAGCTGCAACTTGTGTCTGTATGTGACAAGTTGTGGTTAGCTAAGACCAAATTGAAGGGATCTGGTATCACTTTGTCCGAGTTCATCACTAAGACTAGGCACGAAGTCTTCATTCATGGCTGCACGTGAGCGGTTTGGTGTCTCGAAGTGTTGGACAAGGACACATATATTTTCTCGACCCCAATGGGACGCGGCACCGCTTAGACTCGCTTGGTGAGCTCAATCGTCTGGATCTCACACAGAAGGCGGCTCCAGTCGAAAGGGTTGCAATGAAACCCAGACGTGCTGGAAACAAAAAATAAAGTCTGCGTTGCGTCTGCTGTGATTGTTGCATTACGTCCAGGTATTATTGTATAGTTTCATGTTGTAGTTAGTATTCATACTTTTCTTTATACTCCATCATACTGTACCCTCCTTATTTTTTAAACTTTAAATTCAAATTTTAATAATTTAATAATACCTCAACTTTAAAAATAATATTTTTCTTCTTTTGATGAATGGCAATCAGCCGGATCAGCTATTTCTGCCAATGTCAAGTATTTCAAGTCTTCAATTCTAAGTCTTCGAGTCTTCAAGTCTTCGTCGTGATGGAATTAATGATAAAAAATATAAAAAATGTGGATGACATGAAATGGGGACCGTCTTTCGCAAAAACAAAAAACGATCTCCTTTAAAAATAATATCTGTTTACAGTTTATACCTTTCAAACTTGACATATCACTGACAGACTAAAAAGTACAACAGCAGTCGATGCGTTCACGCAACACGCGGTCGATATTCTCGTTGCTTTTTATTTTTATAAGTCATGTAAATTTTAGTAAATTTTTTCTTGAAAAAATCATCAATGTTCGCATGTTGTTATTTCGTTGTGTATCATGGTTATTTAATTTTTAATTTTTTATTTCTATATTTTTCCTTTCATATGTTTCTATTCTGCGATTAAAATGAAATTGTATTATTTTGGTAACACAACTGGTGGTTGGAAAGAGATTAAAGGACAAAAAAGTAAAGTGATCACATTTAACAGTATTGTTTTTATCTAGATATATTTACATATATTATTTAAAAAGAGTTTACATTTTAATGGTGTTGGAGGAGGTGTTGCCATATATCACGTAAAAATATTCCTTTCGAAATTATAGATGTATCACCACAACCACCACCACCAAAAGCAGGAGAACATTTATTTCTGGAAATAGAACCGTGTCATACTAAGATTTTACTTGGTGTTTACTACTGTCCCTCTTCTCGTATAAATTTTTTGCCATCATTCGATAAATTATTAGAAAGTGCAACACCCACCTACAGTCACAGTATTATCATGGGCGATTTTAACACATGCCTGTTAAAAAATGATCTTCGCTCATCCTCTTTCTTTAGCACAGTCGAGTCATATAACATGTCTGTTCTTGCTTTAAATGCAACTCACCACTTCCCTAATTCTACTCCGTCCCTTCTAGACCTTATACTTGTATCCTCCCTAGATTTAGTTGCTAAGTATGGACAGTGCTCAGCTGATGAATTTTCTTACCATGACCTGATATTCCTATCCTATAAACTACGCTCCCCTAAACCTAAAGCGAAAATCCTTAATAAAAAACAAAATAAAATAAATAATAAAATCAAGTTTTTTAACGAAAAACTAACCAGCCTTTATGCCGAGCATGCACCGGTTCGCGCTGTAAGACTTAAACATTTACCCGCCCCATGGCTAACAGATGAAATCAAAAGTTCAATCTCAAAAAAATCTGCAGCCAAAAAAAGCAAGTTTAAGTCTAGGCCAACACCTAGCAACCGTGAAAAATATATCAATATCCGAAGTCTTTGCAGTAAGGCTAATAGGAAAGCACAACGCCAAAATTTGGAAGTTTCTTAAAACATTTGGAGTTGGTAAGTCACATTCGTTTTCAGAATTTAAAAAAATTGATTGTTAAACCAACATTTCTCCTCTTCATCCAAATTTAACCAGACCAGTGAGACACCTTACAATATCTTTTTACTCTTCCAGCTCCTCATTATCCATCGTTCTGTTTTAATCAATTGACTGCTTGTGATATTAAGAAATGTATTATGTCCATATCTTCTAACGCCGTTGGAAGTGATTGTATAAGCCGTAAAATGATCCAGCCAATTCTTGATGAATTGTTACCTGCACTTTGCTGTATTCTAAATCACTCCCTTTTTTCCAGTACTTTTCCGGAGATTTGGAAAGAAGCACTTATTATCCCACTACCCAAAAAGAACAACCCTAAATCCTTCTCCAAATATCGTCCCATTTCCATATTGCCTTTCCTTTCAAAAGTTCTAGAACGCCTTGTGCATATCCAATTAAATTCATTCCTTAATAGAAACCAACTCCTAAATCCCTTACAATCAGGTTTTCGAGCGGGTCATAGTACAGTAAGTGGGTCGATCACCGTTACGGATGACATCAGGCTAGGTATGGAGAGTGGAAGTCTCACAGTTCTTTCTTTACTGGACTTTAGTAATGCTTTTACTAGTGTAGATTTCCACATACTGCTGGGCATATTGCGCTCTATCAACATATCTCCGACAGTAATTGATTGGTTTCAAAGTTACCTGTTACCTGGGCGAAGGCAGCGTGTGCGCCTGGAGGAATCTTTATCTTCTTGGTGTAACACGTCTGCTGGGGTTCCGCAGGGTGGCGTTTTATCTCCTTTACTTTTCACCTTATTTATTAATTCTATTTCCAAGTCATTAGCCTCCTCCTACCACCTTTATGCAGATGATTTTTAAATATATACACAAGCACCACTACACAGATTATCTGAAGCATTTTCAACTATTAACCAAGATCTGGCGCATGTGTTTAAATGGAGTGAGTGGTATGGAGTTGTGGTTAATCCATCTAAGACCCAACTTATTATAGTAGGCAGTGCCAGGATGGTATCGAGAATAGACTGGACGCAATTGCCTAACATTACATTTAACGGAACCCCATTATCAATAAGTACGTCTGTTAAAAATTTAGGAATCTACATTGATAACACTTTAACTTGGGGCCCTCAATTGCGAGAAATCATCAGCCTATCGCAGTCCACTGCTGGACATAGGCCTCTCCAATTTCACGCCACTTAGTTCGATCTATGGCTTCTCGCATCCAGCTCCTGCCAGCCGTCTTGCGCAAATCATCGCTCCACCTGGCTTGTGGACGTCCTACACTACGTTTGCCGAGACGCGGTCTCCACTCAAGAACTCGTTTACCCCAACGGTTATCGGTTCTTCGGCANTCCTATTACCGATTAAATTGCGAGAAGTTAGTCGAAAATTGTTTGCATCGGCGGGATCCTTACGAAGACTACGCAATCACCTCCCAACAGCTACTAAAATTGCACTTGCGCAATCCCTCCTTCTTCCTATACTCGACTATGCTGATATCAGTTATCTCGACATCACAGAGGAGCAACTCGAGAAACTTGAGCGCCTTCAAAATTTTTGCATTAGATTTATATTTGGATTGCGCAAATATGATCATGTTTCTGAATTTCGCAATCAGCTTAAGTGGCTCCCGATTCGCCTTCGACGGAATGCTCATATTCTTTCCATACTTTATGGTGTTCTGTTTCATCCGTTTACTCCACCTTACTTAAAGGAACGCTTTGTGTTCCTCAGTGACACACATTTGAAATCCCTGAGGTCGTCTGAATCTCTGGAACTGGCAGTACCAACTCATATAACAAGATTCTACGATAAGTCCTTTACGGTACAGGCTGTCCGATTGTGGAATGCTTGGCCGATGACTATACGGCGTGCCAAATCTTTGCCGGTATTTAAAAAATGGTCAAAGATCATTACCTGTCATTATAGTCTGTTATGTGCCTAATCATATTTTAATATTACCAGTCATGTTGTTTATTTATTTTTATTTTATTGTTCAATAGAAATGTAAATATTTATTTTTTGTGTATGTCACTGTTTTATTTATTAGTATTAACGTGTATTATGATATGTGATTTTTATCTTATCATTCACTTTATAGAATTCACTTTTAACCTTTACATTGTTTTTTTCCCTTTTCGCACCTAACTGCCCATGGATTCGTATTTGTTTTTTTTTTACCTTTTTTCTTTTTTCCCATTCCAAGCTTGTCTGGAAGAAATTGCTTTTTAGCGATAAGGCCGCCATTTGTACACGGTGATTCTATTGATGTATTATGTAAACTATATATTTATGTAAACTGTTATATCTGTTGTACAATAAAGTGTATTCTATTCTATTCTATTCAATTCTAAATTGTGTGTCAACGAGTGAATAGTAGTAAATTGATTGAGTGATGATTCTATTGGATTTAAACAAGTGACGACGCAATTTTTAAAAATCATTTCGATCTTCCTCTCCTATATATGTGTATATATAATCATGGGCCTTGTCTATTGTGATACGGGAAGAACATAGGTAAATACGCAATCAAATGCACTTAATGATCCAAATAATCAAAAAGACAGTCTCAAATTATAAATTACCAAATTATATTTATACTTTCAATATTTTCTTTGTAATAACTTGTAAAATAACTTAACTGACAATATTTAAACTTTTTGTATCGTTCAATATTTATACTAAACAATTAAGCCCAATAATACCCAACTAAGGCAGGGTAATTAATAGTTTTGGCAGTCTGTGTATTTTATACCGTAGTGCGTAAAATACTGAATCGATTTTAATGAATGAGTTGTGAATTCGTAATTATACCCGGGGTGAAATAAGCTACACAAAATTTAACAAAAGTTTTATGTAGTCTGCTTATAGTTTTTTAGGTTCATACGTTTCTTATTTAATCATATTCTGAATATAAGTTTAATATTTCTGTCTTCGATTCAGGATCCTAAAAATGTTCTCGACACTTACTAATATCAGAATGTAAGTAGTTTTAGGGTACTGATTTTTGCTTTTTTTTTAGGATAACTCCCGCATTAGGAATGACATTCCTGTGTCGCAGGGGACTTTACAAAAATACATGAAACGGACACAAAGTACACCCAGACTCGGAACAACAATTTTTGGATCACACAAGGTGTTGTCCCCTGTAGGATTTGAACCCGAACACTTAAACCACTAGGCCAACCGTGTAGCTTAATTGCATTCAGGAGTTGTTCCAAAAACCTGAAGGCTCCTACCCCGATCCGTCCCCCTATCCCTCTCCCCATCCCCCAAAGGTCGGCAGCGTACTTGTGACACCTTTGGTGTTACGGGGCGGCGGTAATCGTTTACCATCAGGCAACACGGCTGCTCGTTTGCCTCTTATACCATAAAAAAATAACTTTTTATTAAAATTTGATTTGTTTTTCTTTGAGTGCCCTAACTAAGCCGTCTAGTCAGTATATGTACTATGTTTCGCAACGGATTATACACAATATAAACAAGCTGTTAATATAATACGATTCCTTGAGTTCTGCGAATGAATGCAATAGTTCCCAATATTCAAACCGAACCGAATTACAGTTCTAATAAAATTAATGTTAAAAATATGTATTTTTTGCTTACTTACTATATGATTTCCCTTAACCCAAAACTAAAGATAAGGTTTTACCAGTATATGTATGTTCATGTGTTCCACAGTTACGAAGAAACTACTAAATCGATTTTAATGCATGATGTGTCAAAATATATGTAATAAAAGCCTGGAGACATCATCAACAACTCACTACTGGGCTCGGGTCACCTCAAAAGAAGGTTAAGGCCATATGCTCCCACACTGGCCTTGTATGAGTTGGGGACGGGCAAGACAACGCTGTGACTACGTAATCTTACCGTTGGATGTTTTCAGCCAGCCTGAAGGCTTCCAACAAAGCTTCTCGACTGTTATCCTATGATAACAACCGGGACCGACTGATTAACGTGACCTCTGAATTACGGAGATCATCATGCCATGAGCGTTCACCCAGAAGACATGATTAAATAAATTTTATCAAAAGTTTTTTACGTTTTTATAGTTATTATTGTGTAGAACTAAGATAATCATGTAAAATGCATTATATTCCTCTATTAACTAGGGTCAGTACAGTACCTGTGTATAAATAATTATCGTTTACCCTCGTCTGCACCCGCGTGTTTGTCGATTATCGCAGTAAAGAGTAGCCTCTGTCCTTCCTGAAGAATCTAAGTATCTCTATGCCAAATTTCATTGAAATTGGTGTAGCGAATTAGCCGTGACACCTAACAGACATACAGAGGTACGTTTGTATTATAATTATATATAATATAAGTATGGACTATATAATACACGAATTGCCTTGGATCAGATCAAAAATTTTTTCTCAAGAAGAACTGAATGTCATTCGAACATCCTTTTAACTTTAAAGTTTCGGAGCCTTTGTTTCTGTTAAGTGTGATAATTAAACCTCGTGATTAATATTCAGATTTCGGTGTTCAAGAATGCTTTCAGTGTCTATAAGAGCTTCGTTAACAAAAGTAATGGTGTCCTGTGTTTGAATTCTAGATGGGACCTAGCTGAGAAATTCGAATTGCTTTGGTTGGTTTTGATTAAAATCCACATTAATGTTAATACCAAATTATACGTACCTAAATGTAATTTCTACAAATGGACTACGGAATGTAATTAATGTAATTATAGGAGCTAGGTGTCTTCGAGGTACTAAGACAATAAATAAATCATTTAAGGCGCATATACATTGTATGGATAAACTCTCTTGTTTCTTCATTTACTTTTTATGTGAGTAAGTTTCTTGAAGTGATAAAATATGTTTTTACGACTGACTTACTTCGCAGAGTAAGATATCATGCAAATAATACTGGTGGTCCATATTAAATATTTGTTCACTCTTATCCATTTTTGAAATTTCTGTACACATGAAAAATTTTAATTGGCTTATGTTTTTTTATACATATCTCATTTATAATCCCATTTATCGGCACTTGATGAAACTTGTTAAAATACATTCTAGAATATAACTAATAATGCCACTTGACGGAAACGTTGAGTTTAATAATAAAAAGGGTGAAAAAAGTACAAGTGAGTTTTTATTCTATAATTTATTTATACATGCCAGTTTTAAAGATTTAAGTAGCTGTAATTTTCTAAATTAAAAAGAAATTCTAACAAGATATTTTTTTTCAATTTAAAATAAAATCATGGTAACCGGAAAACTTTCAAGGAACACAATTATTCAAGGATCACAAAATGTCCTAAATAAGAAAAAATGGTATTTTCACTTATATCATCTACTATATCATCATAGCTTAGGACGCGATTACTACTTTCTCGTACTTGATCTGTCACTTGGGCTTGTCTTGTTCTGTGTATAGGTATGGTATATAACGAACTGAGGGTCAGAAGGGTCTCACACACAACACAACACTCGTTTCATGTCTGATCAACGAAAAATATGATATTTTCTAAAATTTTGTGTTTTATAAAAATTTAAAAAATATATATACCCATTTCGAATCAATAAGAGTGATATTTCCCACTTTTTCGAAACTATTAACATAGATATTACTAGCTTAGCCAAGAAAGAATCGACTAGTAAATAGACTGACCCGGCACAGCAAGAATTATCCTTGTCAGAGCTACGCAACCCGAAAGAAAGGCTTTAACTTTTACTGAGACTTTTCTCCTTAATTGTTGAAGTATTTTCTTTGAAACTTGGTCACAGAGTCCGTTGTCTTTATTAAGATCTTAAGCAATTAGTTAAGGCTTACTAGCCCGTGTCAGATGGCGTCGTGGGTCTTAAGTGTATTAAAACTGATTTTGATCTGAAGCTCGGAGGAGGGCTTTGACTTTGTCTGCGGCGTTTTGGTACTATAACTATTAATTTCTTCATTATTTATGTTGCTGGAATTGTGTCTGGGATTTTAAGTCTGTGGCAATTGAATTAAAAATTAATTGCCTTAATCCAAAGGTCTTTCATCAAAACTTTTTAGTAATTAAAGGTTTGTGGCGACTTCCACATACAATGCAAATAGAAATACATTACAACGCCATCTATTGCTGTAACTAACTACTAACAGTGGCCTGCTAGGTCACCTTACCTGGTCAGTGGATCCTCCCTTTGTGTTATGTCCCACACATAAAACTCGTCCCCCACAGGTTTCAAAATATAAATTTATTTGCCTTAAAGTGGAAAGAGATGGTGATTGGACCGTGGATTTTTTTATTTAGTTCTCTTTCTTTTATATCTTGTCTCTACCTTTTCGCCATTCAGGTTAGTTGGAGCAACAAATCGCATAGTAAAGAACATATAATGTCTAGTTATCAATTAGGAACAACTCCAAATTAACTGAATAGAAATCAGTCATTTGTTGCCAAGTTGTCGTGACCTTCAGTTCTTCACTATTTACGTCTTATCCATTCTAACGACTTTTATCAGGAAATATGTTCATCTAACTAATACAGAATAACATCATAGGTTCGTCCTGCCCGTCGATCATACCATCCATTGATTACCTGACAAAAGCAATCATATTTTTTCTTCTGGCGATAAACTACAAAACATAATATAATCCGTAATGAAAAAAAATCAAATGAAACAAAGGAAAATACATTATGTATTGTATTTATCATTTGTCAAAAGAATTACAAAGCGCGTATTACCAAATTATACAATTTAAAATTCTGCTACACAATTGAGCTGTAAATCCTACCACCTAAATTGTGCTTTGTATTTTGACATTATGCTTCACAATAAAAAACTGAAAAGTTATTTGCTTAGAACACCGTTAATATGTTGGGTATTATGCAAATACACCACCCGTGATTTGAATAAAGTATTGTATTTTTTGCGTTTTCGCCCTTTTATTTTTATCATATCTGTAGCGTACAAATAGGTTCCACTTGAATTAAATAAATCGGGCTGAGTTCATTTGTTTTTAGGGTTCCGTACTCAAAGAGTAAAACGGGACCCTATTAATAAGGCTTGCTGTCCATCTGGCTGTCCGTCCGTCTGTCACCAGGCTGTATTTCATGAACCGTGATAGACAGTTGAAATTTTCAGAAATTATTTCTGTTGCCGCTATAACAACAAGTACTAAAAACAGTATATTTTAAATATTTGAGGGTGCTCTCATAAAGCAAACGTTTTTTACTCGTTTTGTGCTCGATATTGATAACGGCAACTGGTAGACACTTGAAATGGTATGCTAATGGTACGGAAACCTTTCGCCGCGAGTCCGACTCGCACTTGAATGATTTTTATTTGGAATAATAATACTCGTATGGAAATTTTTAGTTCTTTTAATACTTGAATTTATAATTACGTACTAAGTATATTTAGTGTGCTTGCTTTCGGCGTCGATTACGAAATCTGAATGGCGCGGGCGCACGCTGCTCTTCGTGGTTGCGCGTCACTTATTTCCTCTTTTGTATAGCCGGGATAGTGCACTTCAGGTTTCGATAATCGAAATCGATTTTGGCCAATTAATATATTTTATTTAATTGAATGTACATATAGATATTAAATTAATTAAATAGTATATCTGAATATGTATAAGTGTTTATATATAAATACTTATAGATTTAGGTTTAAGTTTATTTACAAGATTATAATATAATGAAATTCGTCTAAGTATTTATATGTAAAAGGTAGGTAGCCTATAATAAATAAATACAAAAAATTACAAATTGATTTATTTGAGCTTATTTAGAGATATTAAGCTATATTAACATAAGTAGTACAAGAAGAAAACCATCTTTGGGTGGCAGTCAAATTATGGAAATTATATAAATATTGAATAGATGAGTGTGTAGTTCGAAAAAATCCAGATAAATCAATTATGGCCGAAAACCAATGCAGTAGGTCGTTTTACCGCTCTCCAGAAAGAGACCTCTGAACGGGAACGGCAGAGGGCTGAACCTGAGTCTTGCGGTCGGCGACACCGACCGCCGAAAGGACCCCAAGCTACCAAAGAGTGGGGACCTTTAGTAGCTCACTAATTAATGTGGTCAGCGATAGGGGGGCGGTCTGGTCACAAAACCACGGTCAGGCCGCAACATATAACGGTTGGGCCGACAGGTAGGGGCAAGCGCAGGCTTCCCCCAGGATAGTTTCTATAGATGCGGCGTCGTTCCTGGGGGGACCAGAAATTACATGGTCCGGTTCCTCCTCAGAGAAGGGCGCCTAAGACAGGCCGCCGGGTGGTTTTTAGTGGAATCACCACACACCTGGCTCCTTAGTCGGAACCGGAGATCGGAAGGGGCGATTTTCCACCTCGTCAACAATAATGGGTCATTTTACCGCTTGATAAACTTCACACTTTGTAGGAACTAGTCCTGCATCTCTAAAATATAAAGAATATGAGTAAAAACAAAACTAAATATGGTTTTACTAAGTTTTACCGTGAGAGAGTAATGCCTGTGTTCGTACGGCAGTTTCGTTTGGCTTCACTAGAGTGATGGAGTGACACGGTTTCAAAGGGAACTGATATCAATTATTTATTCCGCAGATTTACAACCCTACAATTATATACAATATATAAAATAGACCAAGAATTCAAGAGAAACGTAAAAGATACAATGTGATGTAAAGGTGAGACGTTGTTGGAGGAAGACAGCATAAGTCTAATTTTTGTGGAGGGACATATGTGTCCAGCGTTGAAGGTCTTTCGGCTGAGATGATGATACAAGCTTGCGTAAACATGAGTTTCGTTATACTTGACTGCCTCTGTGACGCAGTGGCAGGGTATATGACCGCTGTACTAGAGGTCTCCCGGTTCGATTCCCGGGTCAGAACAAATTTTTGTATGATCTGCAAATATTTGTTTCGGAGTATGAGTATTATCTATGTATAATATGTATATATTTACAAAAAAAAAGTATTTTTGTATTTTCATCAGTTGTCCAGTGCCCATAACACGAGCTCTGCTCAGCTCGGGACTTGATGGCGTTGTGTGTAAGATGCCCGAATTATTTATATTCATTTATATTTAATTTTACTAGCTTATAACTAGTAAATTGTATAATTATGTTTATCAGAACGCGCTCACTTTAGGTAACTCTATGTAATAAATGTTTTAAACAATTAATAAAATATCATCGGCTGCACGAATGGCTTAGTGGCTTAAGCGGTCACTACGCCACTTCCTACTGCGCTGGGTGTTATGGGTTCTAACTATTTATGGTACAAACGAATTATACTTTGTGTGATCCACAAACTACTTTATTGAGTATATATTTTCTTTGTGTTTGTTTCATATATGTTTGTGAAGTCCTTCGTAATACAGTTATGTGGCAGTGATCTTAAAAAATAAAGACACAATCGAAAACAAATCAACAAAATTATCATTCGATATTACGAAACTCTAACAAATACTGTTAGACATTCTGTTTACTGAGCTGAAAGCCTATAATTATAGCGACGGTCCTTGGAAAGCAATCCTCAGTCTGCGATGAAAACTTCGGCAATTCTAAGAACAAAAAGTGTTTTACTGCCTAAAGCTATGGTTTTATAAATGTAGACAATTATAACTTGAATATTTCGGGTACTTTTATTGCTTTTCTATAACAACGCAAGTATAAAGGTCTTGTATTATTTTTTGTGACGATCTCTTAATCTAAAATATATAAATAAAATATGACTCGTGAATTATAAATAAAAATGAGTTGGGCAGTTTTTGGGAAACTTCGTTGGGTCATTTTATAGTAGATCCCACAGTACCTAAAGACGAAAGTCTTTACTCAGTGCGTCCTACCCGTCATGACATACGGAGCTGAAACGGTGAAAATTACGGCACGGCTGGTCCACAAGTTCAAAGTCGCTCAGCATGCTATGGAGAGGGCTATGCTCGGCGTATCTCTGAGGGATCGCATCAGGAATAAGGTGATCCGGCAGAGAATTAAGATCATTGACATAGCCCAAAGGATTAAGGCTGAAGTGGCAGGGGGCTGGCCATATTAGCCGCAGAACTGACAACCGTTGGGTAAACGAGTTCTTGAGTGGAGACCGCGTTTCGACAAACGTAGTGTGGGACATCCACAGGTCTGGGTGATGATCTCTGCAAGACGGCTGACAGTAGCTGGATGCGAGAAGCCGAGAATCGTACCAAGTGGCATGGCCGAGGCCTATATCCTGATGATGAAAAATGAATCACTGAAAAGTATGTACACACAGACTTATTTTTTTTATGAGTTTGCTGTTGTCGGCACCAGTTTTGCATTATTTTAAGTTCACGACTGTACTATCAATAGGGAGCTGTAGCGGATATAATTGACAAAAATAAATAAAAATAAATACAAATCCCAAAATACTTTAATTTAAAGTACCTAGACACGTGCTTATTTTTTGATATTAATAAAATTAAAAAAATATATACATATTTGACCGTATTATATGTGTGCAATGTAGACAAACCTTTGGTTAAATTGTAAATTATTGAATGATATGATCGAAATTGGGTCTTTGACGAAATCAATTTTAACAAAATTTAAATCTATCTTAAAAATCGCCGTCTAAGATTCTGAATATTCAGTAGTAGAATCAACAAATGTGTAAAATTATTAAGTGGAGCTATTAAATGAAAACCTTCCATAGTTCAAAATCCCAATCCACTTTACGCGGGACTCAATTATTCAATAACCATCATAAAATGATTACAGCTAAATTTAACTTAGTTTCCTAAATTAAAGTTTTCCTTAAATACTAAATCTAAATAAATATCTATTTCTTTTCTGAACTCGGTTAAAGAGAGCAGCTTCATAAAATTTAATCCCGCATTAAATTTATGTAAGCCACCCAAACACTTAAGAATTATGGAAGCATTACGCAAGAGAGGAAAATTATGACCATTTTTAACTGCGATTGGTGAACATTGGCGTATTTATTCTGGTTTCTATCTATCCTGAAAAGAGATTAGTGTTGTTGTGAGTTTAGTATAGTCTTTTGCATCAATCATCAACATCCTTAATTAGTCCAATGCTGGACACAAGCCTCATTAAAGAGTTGGCATAAGATTTGTTTTCTTTCTCCTCTTCACGTTGCTGTTGTCTGGTGTAGTTTTCAACACATGCTATCACTTCTAAACTCCCAATCCGAGGTACTTCATCACCACACGGGAAATATTTTCTTATACTGTGTAAAGGCTAATGCTGTTAATCATTTTCGTGTTATCTTAAAAAATAACATTATTTACAAAAGAAATTACTTGGCTAAAAAAGCGTTTCAAAATTTTGATTTTAAAAATAAGGAGAGTTTTTGATTTTTCATCTTAAATCAATGTAATTTGTGTATCAATTGGCATGTACAAAAAAAAATGAAAATATGCTTTAGTGCTATCGAACGAGCACTAACTAAGGACCAACTATTAATCATGTTCACGTAATGAAAGTCCTAAGTTTTTTTAAGCTGATATATTACCCTTCTCTTTATTCTTTTTTAAAAAGACAACTCCTGTCCTAGAAATGTATCTTGTATCGCGGGAGGCTTAACAAACATGCATAATACGAACAAAAGCTTTATTCAGACCGAACAACAATTTGTGGTGCACACGAAGTGCTGTGCCATATTACATTTGAACCCATAACACTTGGAGTCCTAACTAGGCCATACGTGCATACACTCAATCACTTACCGCCACTTAATGAACAAATAAACAAAAATGTTTATACGTCTTAAAAATAGATTACAATCTTGATCTCAAGCCGAATTTACACTGAGGTTTATTTCGCCATAACTTACCACTAATTTAAGGACTGTAGTTCATTAAATTGAATAGCGCACACTTCAGAGATTTCCTATTACATGCTTTCGTTCCCTGTAACAAAAAGGAGTGTGTTTCAAGTTCTTTTCATTATAGTAAACCAACATATTATGTTTGTGTTTTTAAATATCTATGATGTTCATTGTAAAAAAAACATTGCTTGCCTCAGTATGAAAATAAATAGTCTAAATAGATCAACATTATCAGTCGTCAGTTATCAGAATCACTTTTGTTACGCCCAGTGTTTCATTAGTATCAGAAAGAACGCAGCCATCTTGAAAAATATCGTCCCTTAATCGTACAATGACTTTTGACTTTTCTAGCCAATCACAATCTTTATATTCTTTTAAACTCAATTTTGGTTCAAACCCTTTTAGATTTGGCCTGTGTGCAATTTAAAGTTGATTACATAGAGTAGAATATTTATTGGTTTTACAAATTCAGAATCAATATTCGAAACGCACGACCAACATTTAAGAAAATAAGTTTATATAAAATAAAGAAAAATATCTTTTTGGATAAAATTTCAGTCCTTGATAGTTTAACTTGGAGTTTGTTTATCTCTTATGACCTTTAAATATTACTTGAAACAGTTGTTTTAATGTATTTTCATCATTAAAAGTCCACAGCAATTCTTAAAGAATTAATTCATAACTTTTGAATTAAATGTAAATGATAAAAAAAAATTACCGTGAGAGGGCCATGCCGAAGAATGAATTGGCTGGCTCAACCGGGGTTATACCCCAGCCTCACAGAAAACCGGTGTGAAACAGCGCTTGTGCTGTGTTTCACCGAGTGAGTGAGGATACCGGAGGCCCATGCCCCATCCCCCTAAGCCCGGCAACGCCCTTGTGACGCCTCTGGTGCTGCGGGTGTCCAGGGGCAGCGGTAATCGCTTTACATCAGGTGATACGTCTGCTCATTGGCCCGTATACTATAAAAAAGGAAAAAAACTGACTGAAACCTTAATACGAAAACATAAACATAGTTTAAATTTATATGACATACATACATCGGGTCGCACACATCCCACTCACAGCCATGTGTTCCCAAACTAGACAAAGCCTGTACTAAAGTAACCAGACTGCTGTATAAACATACTGAGAAATCACTTTTCAATTTAATGAAACGTAAATTAAACTATAAAGAATCAAATACCAAATTATAATTCCTGGCAATCTGAAACTAATTGTGAGTTCAGACGTTCGACTATGAAAAGTTCGTTACCCAAAAGATAATTTAAATATAGGTTATTAAACTTCTCAATTTACTCTAAGCTCAAAGAGGTAACGTAACAAGATATTTTGTTTCTTTTTTCATGGTTGGCTGTCTGGTGTGAACCACTTTAAGAAATCTTTTTAAAACAAGGCATACAAAAATGGAAGTTATGGTAAGGAAACAGACAGGGTAATGGGTGACGTCTCAAATATTGAAATAAAATAAGAATAGAGTAAGAGTCCAGAAAGCCGTTCGTCTATATTGCAATTCTAGGTAGTAGAACCCCACTGATGTTAGCATGAATAGACTGGCTCTATCGGGTTGGTAAAACCCTCTCAGTGTTCATTGCGGTCGTGTTTTGTTGGTGAGTGCGAGGCCGGAGTCCGAATGATGTAGAAGCATCTCAATCGGTCACCGTCTGCATTGTTTCATTGTCTGCATTCGCAATGAGTATGATGATCACTATTCTGGGATTATTTTTTTATGGATTAGGGGGCAAACGAGTAGACTTATTGCCTGATGATTAGCAATTACCGCCGCCCATGGACTTCTTCTTATGCTTTCCATTAGACAAAATAAGAGTCACTTTGGAAGCTTATATGAAAAATGCTTAGATAGTGGCATCCATGGACTTGCAAATAAAATTTAAATCAACGAGCTTGCTATGGGAACTTAAGGTAAGAATGATCCTGTCACTATTCCTTCTTGACCTCATTTTATACTGAAAGTTTAGGTAGTCTTTATTTGTAAGGAAAACATCGATATAACATTGGCGAGCCCATATAGATAACTATTATTGAAACTACGAGTTTTAATCTTACAAATTCGTCGCTAACAGTTTAGGTTTGTGGTTTGGTACAACTTATAGGATGTGAGCTGTTTTCGTTTAGAAATTCCTCAACACAAAAATAAAAGATTGTAGTGAGTTATTTATCACAGTATTTTATATTACTTTGTGTAATGTGTATCAAGGCCGCGGTTGGGAATCTATTCTTAAACGATACCGCGACACTTGGTAGCGTTTTCAAGGATAACGTATTGTTAATTGATTGACGAATTGATTGACCACTTCCTCGGTGGCGCAGCGGTAGCGTATGCGACTGCTGTTCTTGAGGTCTCGGGTTCAATTCCCGGGTCGGATCAAATGTTTGTATGATCTGCAAATATTTGTTTCCGGAGTTTGGGTGTTTTCTATATATGATATGTACGTATTTACAAAAAAAAGTATATATGTATTTATATCAGTTGTCTAGTACCCATAATACAAGCTATTCTTAGTTTGGGACTAGTTGTGTTAGATGTCCGGAATATTTATTTATTTATATTTAATTATAAAAAAAAATCTTAAAAACTTCCTCGTCTAAGTCATCCTTTATAAATTGCAAGATAATTTCAATAAATGCAATGATACTACTAACATAGAAATTAATTTATTGATAGATAATAAAAATGTACATATAACATATTCAAACATAACTTCCATTCATATCCAACAGTTCTAATCTTGCATTTTGTAAAAGAAACTCTAGGAAACAAACTTGTGACCTTTGACACATTTACAGATATATCAATAAACATTGGGATATGAAGTATAAAATATATGTAGCCTAACTGAAACAAGAGACTTTTGCAATTAATCTCTAACACACACTGTTGAACACAGATTGCTGTTGGAAAGCAGGCTTATGCCTACTGTATCACGCTGGTCAGACGGTTTGTTATTAAGCATGAGAAAATGTTCTCTTTGCAGTATTATTGTCCATAATGGTTTATTTTTTTGCTCTAGTTTGCTCCTTGAGTTGAGTATTAATACATCCACAGGAGGAATAGAAATGGTGACAATCCGTATGCTTAATCCATTACCACGTGTACCAGCCCATTAAAATAATGGTTTAAATCTTTTTCGCTTAAATTTTAAATTGGGCCACAGTGTAAGGTGGGAGGCCGGGTCGGGCGCGGTCCCCACATAACAATCGTAGCTATTTGACATTAACGAGCGAACTTCTACCATTAAATGAGATTACTCCGCAAGTTAAAATACTTACAGAAGGAGAAAGGATTTCAGAGGTCCAAAAAATGTCTTCAAATAAATTTTGAGTTGCAACATTGGTATCATTGGTTTCTTGACGTTTTCTGTTTTGTATTGATATTATTTTATTAATATGGGTGTATTACATAAAATAATATATAATGAGTAGTAAATAATTTACCCTTTGGCTCTAGTAGCCAAGGCCTGACAGGGTTCTCGGATATTTTCATTAAAATACCCGAGTCCCTTGTAATAGACACATATTGGACAGAACCCCATGCGGGCTTTGTCAGTTTAATTCCACCATACCACTTCATCATGAGCCCAGGTAAATTGATGACCAGTGAGGGATTCTATAAATAAAAAATTGTATTATTTCAGGAAACTAATTTTTTTGATATTAAAAAGCTTAATTTATGTATTTATTTATAAACTTTATGCACTACAATTGTACATCGGCGGACTTAATGCCCAGGGCATTCTCTTCCAGTCAACCTTCGGGTGATGTAGATAGTTTGTAAGGTAAGTGCACAGAGGTTACATACTTATAAGACATATACAGTTCACAATTTAATTTAATCTCTATGGGGTTCTAAAATTACAGTCTGTAAATGGTAGTAGTAGTAGTGAGAGTATGTATTGTATATGTTGTAGTAATAATGTGTAGTACTAAATAAGCCGTAAAAATTTACACAGCGAAACGTAATAATATATAGTATAGCTAGTCAAATTTAATTATCATAGCTAGGTGATGTCCCAATGATGCAGAAGCATTACAAAACCATGCTGCATTGTTGCATTGTCTGCATTTGCAATGGATATGGTGAATACCATCTTTAGATTCTGCTCATGCTTTCTATCAGGCAAAGTAAGGTCACTTTGGTAAGCCCATACATAAAAAAAGATACATATATTTTTAAATGTATTTCGGCTTTTATTATTGATTAAACTCGTTAATTTAATTGAAAAAATATTGCGTAATACAAAAAGTCGTACCTAAACGTTTCAGTGCTATTGTCCGCAGCAGATTACGAAAATTTACGCTGTTCAGTTGCTTATAGACCTAATTAGTTTAGCCCTTAAATCATTGGCTAATAAGTACCTCTTGTTTAATGAATGGAATGTTCATATTTTAATTTTAAAAGTGATCGTGGTGGTGTGGTCACCTTCAGGACCGTAGCATAGGCTGAGTTGGGCCCTTTAGTCACCTAAACAAGTCAATAACCTGATTATTTTGATGTTTATTTATTTTGTTTGTTTGGTTTTATTAATTTTATTCTTTGGTCTTGTTAACTATTTTTATTTTTTTTTCTCTTTTATGTTTATCTCGTGTGACTAACAAACGTTTTTACTTTCTTCTTCTTTGTTATAGTTCAGTAATCACCATTCTAGCAAGCAGTAATGGTAACATTAGCGATCATCATAGCAATCAATTTTCCCTCATTATAACTTTTCCTTGGGTACAGATAATATGTTGGATTGTTTATTTACATTATCCGCAGCAAATTATGAAAAGTTACGCCATTCAGTAGCTAGATATCTGTTTGTAATTAGTTTAGCCCTAATCTCATTGGTTATTAAGTATCTCTTTGTTTAATGAATGGAAATTTCATAATTGCGCTGTCACTTAACCAAAAAATTCTGAAATTACCTTTTATTCTCCTATTATTGACGTTTAATATCAGTCAATTGTTGTCATTTAGAATTTCGTTTGTAGACGATAGAACTCATTTTTAGTCATTTTTGACGTGGTTTTGAGAGTTTTTGAACGACAGAATGGACACCATTGCAGGAATAATGCAAAATTACGTCTTGATTGTAGCGATATAAGCAAAGTTAACAATTATTTTAGGTATCAATAAATTATAATCTTATACATCTCAGTCACTGACTAACCAGTCTGCTGATAAATATACTTATATATTTCTAAAAACTTACATAATATGAAACATTACACGCAAATACAATTCAAATGAAAGTTTTGGTTCCTTGATAGGAATTCAACCTATGATCTCAGACTTAACAGTCTGGGTATATAACTAACAGACTCTTCACTATCCAATTATGATTCTCCCATTGGCCTATCTGGTGTCATAGATTTTGAATTTTTGTAGTCAGTCCGGTTACCTATCCTAGATTTGTGTGGAGTCCAATATATTATTCGACCTGTAATGTTATAAAACTATATGAAATTACTGTCCCAAAATACAAGCAGTTGAAATTTGATCACTTAGTTAAATAAAATAATGTCCATACTAATATTATAAATTCGAAAACGCTCTGTCTATCAACTGTCTGTTAAATTTTCACACAGAGCTAACCAACACCCATTTCATTTAAACTATACCATAAAAATGGTATGGAGAAATATTGATTTTTGCGGAAAGATATAGGCTATTCTTTGCCACGATAATCGATATACACGCGAGCTAAAGCGCGGACAAAAGCTTGTATTAAGTAAAATATAAGGTCAACTAGCACATCAATACTATGTAGGCACTATTTCTCCTTCACTTGTTTACAACAAATAGAAATCATCAATCATTTTTGTTTGTGCCCGCTGATCGTAGAATTAGTTTTATAGACTGTGTTTATTTTTAAATCAATCATTCGTCTAACGACTGTTTGGTATGCGCAAATTACCTAATTGTTCAAAATAATATATAAGACGTAATAAATAAAGGGAAGACTTATGAGCTGAGACTATTGATTGTAATAAAAAAACCCGTCTCCATAAATAGTACAGGTACGGCCACGCTGATTTCAGCGCGAACAAGCCGGCTAAACCAAGGCGGAACCTTCGCACAGAAGATCAACATAAAATAACAATGTTCATGCTGTTGTATTTCGTTGGTAAGTGTAAGACTAGAGGCCCAGTGATGCAGAAGCATTATTAGGCCGCGATAGTGTGGGTTACCATGCTGCATTGTTGCATTGCCTGCATTCGCAACGTGTATAGTGACCACCACTCTTGGACTATGGTTATGCTTTCCATCACGCTGAGTTGAGTCATTTTGGCAGGATCATATATAAAAAACTAAGTGGTATACACTAGATCGTAGAGTATTGAGTGAAATGAAACTATTAGAGAATTCTTTATAATATACTTCAATTTTTCGTGATCATAATTAATCGAACTGTTGAAAAGGATAGACGAAGGCGTGTTTCGTTATCATCTTATTAATTACAAATGAATTGATAATAATCTCAACAACTGTGTGAATTTAAACAAGAAGATAATTGTTTATATCTATTTTAAAATAAATTATATATATATATATGTATCTATATACATCTTGGTCTCGGGTTCGAATCCAAATGTGGGGTGGGCCAAATGTGTTTATATGTTTTTCTGATTATATAAATACTTAATAACAGCTCGGAGTTTGGAAGTTGGGGTTTGAACCCCGTGCCTCGTAAGCACTTACAGCTGTCGGTCCTGCGCCTGATCTCTTCCCGGTCATGTCGTTTAATTGTCACATCAGATTATAAGAGAGAGGGAACAGAGAGTGCACTTGTGTTTGTTCACACACTAGTGCACTATAATATCTCCTGCGTAGTTGGCTGGTCTCCGTTGAGACTGACCGCCGTGGCCGTAACCGACTAGGAGATCCACACCGTTCGCTGTTGAACGAAGGTCTTCGCCAAAGAGCGTCAGCCATCCCGGTCTTGGCGAGTCGGCATCCAAACGCTGTTGGCATTGTTGGTGCTGTCGGCAAACCGTGTTTCATATTGAGAAAAAGTGGAGAAAGACAATTATCAACAGCTTTAGACAGACCAGCTGACTGCTGGACATAGGCATCTTTATTAAACGAATGTTTTGACTTGCTGTTGCTGTATAATATTATTATATACTTCCTTCTCTCTATCGACTCTTCTTCTTCTTAGCTTGCTCTCTTAGTCGACACCTAGGACACCTACGGGAATAGTGTTACTCCATATTCTTGATCTATCTTCATACGGCTTAGGAAGTCATTTACATTATCCGTGGTCTAGCTGTACGCGGACATAAGGCGTTTTGTACTATCGACATATTTGAATCATGATCCACCATAAGCTTACTTTCTTACAGAGATCCGAATACAAGTAGGTCTCGTAAATATGCATTACCATGGTAATGATCTTGTTAACTATCACTTAATTACATGGAGAATTATCTATTGCACTATCTAAAAAAGAATTTGCTCGGAATTATAGTTAATTCCAAAGAGCATGTATTCAAAAATAATTATAACTGCTCTATCTAATTATCTAATGCACTGATAATAAAGGTGAAAATTGCATAGATCAGTGTTGACGTAGCTTGTTTAATATTTGAAATGTTGTAAGTGAGGCATGCATTGTGAAGGAGGGAAATCTTTGTTGTTTTGACAGTTTTAAACAATTCATCGGCAAAGTGGATCATGATTTAACTTTGTCTATAGTACATAGCATAGTTGAAGTTTTAACTTTGCTGGAAACAGAAATGAATAGGAAAATGAAAATTTTTATTTAACACACAACTCGAATTCGGACAATTTCGAATTTTGAAACTAAAATAAAGGTTTATTACGTGGAGAGAGCGCGCTTATGAGAAACATTGTGCCAAACTAATAAACAAGTTTTTTCATATAACCTGAAGTACCTGGATGACTGAGAGATACTGGGTATTTTCTAAAAATGTATTCTAATTTTACTAGATCGATTTACCGCTCTTGATTTTTATGCAATTTAATATGCAGAGGGAATGCTAAATTTCATAAAAATCATTGGAGCTCTTTCGCCAGCGCAGGATTCAGATTATATTTGTATGAAAATTGCTCGTTTAAAGGTATTACGAATAATCTGTATGGCCTTAACCTTCTCCTGAGAGGAGACCCAACCCCAGCAGTGAGACATTATGGGTTGTTGATGATGATGATGAATTTAATAATTTTAAAAAATAATAATAATTCTAAAAAATTTCACCAGAAAATATAATAAAGTAAGCTGGGCTTCTAACAATAATATAATAATATGAACATGCTTCAGCACGAATCTGCCGGCTCGACCGGAGTGGACCGGACCGGAAACGAGCATACGTTTTGCCTGATGGCAAGCGATTACCTCCGCCCAACGACACCCGCAACACCAGAGGCGTAACAAGTGCGTTGCCGGGCCTTTGAGGGATAAGGAGAAGGGTTATGGTATGGGCTTTCCGTATCCTCACTCACACGGTGAGGCTATGGTATCACTCCGGTCGAGCCGGCCCATGCATGCCGAAGCGTGGTTCTCCCACGGTAAAAAGCGTTAATCTCAAGAACTACAGATTCGAGTTCAATCTAAATTTTTAGGAACATGGTATCATGCTACGAGCATTTTATACTCGGACGAGATTGCAAGGGTCTGCTTATTATAGGTTTGCCCTGAACTTTCGTTCTTATTCGAAATAAATTAAAAACAAGCCCGTTATATGCAAACGCTGATGTAAATTCTAACTGAGAATTCCCGATTGTATATATTAAAGTTACAATAGAAGTCAATGTAGTGATCTTCCCGAATGCAATATAATGATATTGGAAAATTCCAGAAAGAAATTGAGTCTCGCTTCAGATTTCAGCGAACGTTTGTCGAGTTTATTGGAAACAAACTGGTCCACGCGGTTATACTTCACTTTATATTAGTTTTAGAACGTATTGGAATACCGACATCCGATTAAGAATTGTATATTTGGGTTCACTATTATTTTTGTGAAAAAATGTGTATTCATAATAATATCACATCAACAATATTTATTAGTCTACTACTGAGACCTCTGCTTAGGAAAAAGAATTTGCTCCTACTGCTCTGGCTAAATGAGTCGATATAGGATTTGTTAAAGGGTTCCTTTTCATTTTAGTGCCGTTGTCCTGTAGAGTTTACTCTTTTAGTCGGTTTTGTCGACATCTACCTATGGATGAATAGTGATTATCTGTATTATTTATCCGTCACCATATGGATTGTATACAATAATATATGGCGATGCATTATGGAGAGTTACATACAAAGTTTCTCTTCATCCTTGAGAAATATCCTTACCTTATGAGCAGCTATAGATTTTTCCTTATGCATAGGTATGTAACATAGGTTGGACATAGGTCCAGCAGTGGACTCTTCAAGTCAATGAATTATGGAAAGATGTAGCCTAATCCACACTGATCCGCCATCGCGTTCGGTCGTGAGCTTTGCATTTTATTTCGAACCACGTCTTTCTTACCTTCTTCGCCTCGTCTACAACTGTGCGTCGCCAGGTCTGTTTAGGATGGCAACGTTTCCCTAGATAAGATGGAGGCCCTGTTATTCCGTAGGCCCCGTTGTGGGCTGCCTTCCGGCGCTTCCAATGAAGTCAACTCGATCCTCGTACCGGTTGGAGCTGATCCACGTCGGTACCTAGTTCTTCAACGAGTACTTCCAACAGCTTGCTACGAAGCTGATCGACGCTGTCTCCACTCTTGAGCGACTCTTGCCTAATCTGGTTGGAGCCAGTGTCGCAAAGAGAAGCCTCTTCATAGGGGTTGTCCGGTCGATTGCGCTGGATGGCGCATCGGCATTGGTGTGGGTGGTGGTTCAAAACCACGTGGTGTGGGTGGGTACTGGCAATCAGGCCGCGGAAAAGGCACGGGAGGACGTCTTTCACTCGGACCCGATCCATCCCTGGCAAACTGGGTGGCGGAAGGGCGCCTACTAGCACCTCATGCCGCCCTAAATGTGGCCGCGGATTGTCGGGACGTGTTTTTCCCTCCATCCGCTTTAGAGGCGAGCAAATTAAGAGTTTTGCTGCCCGCTTCAGTCTAGCAGGCGTTGGGAGGGGTCTGGGTGTGTTAATAGCAGCAGTTCCCGGATCCCTTGTCTCAGACGCAGAGTGGCACACCGTGTGGTTTAAGTCGGCTCAATTCCGACACATCGCCCCCCCGCAAACCTCGGTGGGGTAAAAGCCCGTAAGGGTTTCCACACGTAAAAAAAGGAAGGCCACGTTTCCGTTGTTCTTATGAATCTCAATCGAGCGCCTCTTTGATAATTTGATTGGAATCTCTACGGAGTGGGAGTACTTGATCTGTTGTTTGATCGGCATTTCATGGCAGCGCTTCATAATGTATGCGTTGGATATTCTTTTGGGCCAGTAAATACCGAGAGTTCAATATGCAAATAGAAAAATAAAACTTAATACAATAAACTAAAACTCTACCAAATAAAACTCTACCTCAATGCTGAGTAGACGTAGATTCTGGACAGAAATATGTACCTTAATATTTAGCGTACTCCTGCGTCCTTGTTGTTACATTCAGCGATTCTGATCAATATAAAATGCTGAATTTCAGGAATTTGTATCAACAATATATACAGTTTGCAACGCAAGAGCGTGCACACTGAAGTTTGAATATATTAAAAGAATGCAAGAATTTTCTTAAAGGACGGTATTGTTCACATGAATGGTATATAGAAAATGTATCGTAGTGGTAAATTTATAGAATCGTTTTTTTTTCTAGACAAAATTGTACACTAAACAAATTAAAACAAATTTCTAAAATATGGGAGCCATGCTTGGGCTTATATATGTTTTTTTCGACCAGTGTTATTCTAGAATCTCACAAAAAACTATTTATTAGAGTTGGGTGAAGCAGAAAATCCCTAAAACTATCCAGGGAATCCAAGGGTGAATTATTTAAAGACCAACTAACTATTTGGACAATGAATAGCCATGGTCAATGGCAATTTAACCCATTTGCTTGCTTCTAATTCGTGTAATAAAATTGTTCAATGTACTCGTCAAATATCAGCTGCTGCCTATAGATCTGCGTCGCTTCTTATTCAAATATGATCATTATTAATATTTTTTGTCAATTCCTACAATACAACACTGTTCGTGGACGTCATTAATTCTTATCGGATAGCCTAGGAGATACTAAAGTTGCTTTCCGTAACAATGGCTCTTAGGGAATACATTATGCAATGAGATAAATCTATTTTCTCGTTTAGCATGATAGTCTTATGATTGTCATATGTGGCTTGGGATTTTAGAGACAGGGTCGGAAATCGTTTAGGTTCTATTTCACCGTTTATATTTAAGTCTCGGGTAGGATTTCTGACAGATAATTTGATGTATCTTCCATATAAATTGTGACAATCTATTTGTCAGGTAAGCAATCTGTAATCGGTGAAACAGGGCCAAACAAAAAAGGGCACAAACTAATCCTTTTGTACATGTCTTATAAAATAAATATAGCAATAATATACAATGGTGTGGATGTTTGAACCGTACTCTATAGCATTTATATTTTTCTCATAAAATATTAATGTCATGCAATTATTAGGTTGCTTTCAAATGTCACAGTATATTTTTAAGCACAGTGGGTAGTTAAAGTTAGGTTGCCTGGAAGAGATTGCTTTTGGCAATAAGGCCGCCTTTTGTACACTCTGTCTCACATTTTATGTACTCTCTTCTAACTCTAATATTATAGTGTGCAAATAAAGAGTTTTCTATCTATCTATCTAATTTCATGAATGCTTGAAGACAACTCTAAAAAAATTTATTCTGGGAGTATAAAATGCATTTTAAAATCGGTTAGATATCAAAGGGTTAAAAGGCAGATTTATTTAATTTGTTTATAGTTCCATAATTTCACTTGTCAAGGAGAAGAAACCTTTTTAGTTTCCTAAGCACTACAAAAGCACAAAGGAAGTCCTACAAAGTGCTCAGGAATTCTACCATAACATGTCAAAGTAACAAGCGAAAAATATCTTTAAAAGCTTAACGCCAAGACCGACGGTGAGCAAGTTTATTTAAGATGGAAAAATACTTTGTTTCTAATATGTTTCAAGTGACCTATTTTATTTTCTATTTCTGCAACAAAGACAACTAATTTAAGGCTAGCATTCGTTTTTTTTAACTCCCGCATTAGGAATATACATTCCTGTGTCACGGGGATCTTTATAAACATACATGAAACGGACAAAAAGTACACCCAGACTTAGAACAAATCGACTGTATTTTTTCTATTTACCTCAGAACTTTCGACCGTGTGAACCGATTTTGATATTTTTTTCATTTGTCAGCTGGTGCCTCCCTTGCGGACAAATTACATTTGGTCTAGTTCTTGAAATCGGTAAAATAAAAATCATTAGCTGACCCCAAATAATCATGAGACTAATAAAGGCTAGGAAGATGATGATCATATAGAATAAGACTTACTTACATTTTAAGCTGGCATCCCTAAAAAGGAACACGTTTCTCTATTTTCGCAATACTTTTTTGAATTTTCTATAGCTATTGTTAAGTATATTTTTATTATATCTAAAACTATAATGTTTTTTCAAATGAAAATGGCAACTACTCCTGAGATTAGACCAATAACTTTTCAACCAAAGAAATAAACTAACTCTTCAACTTTACAGCTTTATAATTATAATCCCAACTTCCATACTTTTAATAACAAATTAAAAAGTAGCTCTGTTCGTCTGTTACTCTTTCATTTATATGAAACTAGCCGACGAGGGATTTCGTACTGCCTATTTATTTTCTTGAAAATTACCGAAAAACTTAGTTTAGTAAGCCCGTGCTAATTTCCCGCAGGGCCGTAGTATATACAACTAAGTGGGCCCAGAAAAAATAACACCTTCGGTTTTCTTCTATTTTTCTATACCAACCTGACAATAACATACACATTAAAAAAAGAATTATTCAATTTGGTGCAGTCCATCGAAAGTTATGCGCGTACTTAAATTTTTCTGTTTCATTTTATTTATATTGATGAGCAGGAGAACTACATAGATTATTATATACCGCGATAACCGATATAAACATGGACGAAGCCCCGGGCAAAGTCTACTAGTATATAAATAGTAAAAATACGATAGATATCAGCATTCTCCTGGTCAACGGGTTAGGTTGTCAGGCGTTAAGTGTTAAGGTCGTATAAATTTAATATAAACATCACTTACTAAATATTTAATTAATTTTTTCGTATGTAAAAGGAATTTGGCACTTAAAGCTCACTTTGTGCCTTAGTTAATTGCCTCCAGTTCCTCAAATAGCAGCTAGACTACGACCTAAACATGAAAGAATCCGGCCAATCAATAATTAACTATTGTTAATTATAGATTGGCCGGGTTCTTTCAGACTTTCAGACTTAGATTAGTAATCGAGGCTGCAAAGCCATAAATCATTGGGTTTGATTTCCACAAATCTTCGGTCCTTACACTCTGTGACTACATTTTAGAGATTATAGTGGATTAGGGTTGTAATTCACTGACACAGATGATAATTCAGGCTACTGAAATTTGATTGAAATACTTATCATAGTATTTAACACGATTTTTTAACATATTTTACTGCTGCTATATTTGTTGAAGTAGATTATAATTTATAAAACATTAAGCAAATTTTGTTCCTGTCAATCTTTAGTAGTCAAAGGAAATATGTTGTTAACCGTTTACATAATACGTATTATGTGTGATATAACTACGTAGTTATATTGCTTACTTTCATACCATTATAAGCCAGTATATATCATTTTTAGGGTAATGCAGTTCAAGTCTCGGCACTCTTTTGGTATCGTCATGTCCTTCCGTACATACCTTACCTTCTTACACACGGACTGTCTATACCTTAAAAACGGTTGGTGTTAGAAAGATGAAACACTACATCTACGTCAAAAAAATCCTAAAATAAAATCACATTTTCTTCCTAAATCCCCTACATGTAAAGTGTTTTTTTTGTTTCTCGCGTCAATCTATCTCTCTCAATGTTTTAGAAAACTTATCTAGGTTTTTAAAAATATTGAGAGGCGCTAAACTAAACTAAACAGCTTGCTCAAGAAATCTGAAAAATCATGATGGTAGTCTACCTTTGTTAGTTCAGAAATTATAGAAACCTAACCTGTAAAATACACTTACTTTTAAAACGTCGTCCAAAAATAACGAAATAATAAATCAAAATCATCTTCCTAGCCTTTTTTATTCCCAAGCTTTGGGGGTCGGCTAATAGTTCAACCGGTTTTAATTGAATATCAGTTTTTACACGGAGCAACTGACATTGGACCCCCACAACCCTGAGGACGAACTGAATTGGAAGGTTGAAGTAGTTGTCAGTATGTTTGAGGGCACTGACTTCCCAATAATGATTGCCATAGATGTTCATGACAACCGGGACCGGCGGCGTAACATGCTCTCCGAGGCACGGACGAGAAACAACGCCATCTTCCAAACTCTGGGTTGCTATTAAGAATTCCTTGTAAGAAAAACCCAACAGCAGTCCGACCAGGAAATCGAATACAGGAACTCTTGATCGACAGTCGCTTACGTTAACCACTAACCCAATGAGGCAACGAAATAATAAGTAAACATCTAAAATATTAAAATGAAATCATAACAGTTATCAATTGGACATGATTTTACTTCAATGTATATTCTCTTAAGAGGATAAATAAAATTAGGAAATCAAGACGTATACAATGACACTCGATAGATGGCGTTGTACAGTAATGGTTAAACCGTTATATTCAATTAATGTTATAACTACCAACCTCGCCTTCTAAAACCACGTGCCATTATGGGTGACTACTTAACTTGACTTTTTCATATTGGAGTATGGGTAAATAAAACTATGTTATCAGTAACCAAAGTACCAATACCTACCAATATATATACAATTTCTTAGTCATCAAAAAGCTTGAGAGAAGTCATGTGAACATTTCTTTTGTCTTCATGTTTCCGAAAGACATTACGCAAGAAAAACAAAACAAAAGAAATAAAATCTATTTTTTTTATTTTCAAGGTAAACAAACTCGAAACGGGTGTCATTTTATACAGAGCTACATATCAACATATCAACGCGTCAAAGCTTCAGTGTGATGGCAACGGGAAACGGAAGTCGGCTTATCTCTCTCTCGCTCTGACAGCAGTGTAAGTTAGCAGACAGAGCGAGATGACATAAAAGTATTAATCTTATCTAAGTATAATAAAAAACAAGACACAGTATTTATAACAAAATCTACTTATATACTATCACTCACAGGTAAAAACCTGATATGAAACTATACTAGACTATAGCCAGATCTTTTAAAGTTCGATTAACTGATCTAGCCAATGTAGATCAGGATTAAAAGACTCATGTTAACTAGAAGTTTTGATTTTTACTTTGACTAATCATTTTCTTAACGCGAAAAAATGGAATAGAAACGCAATAAAAAAACATATTAAAAATATAAAAAATGGTATTCTAATTTTTGACGCATCTCTTAAACAACTTGGCTTTAGATTTTCTTATATTAACATAAATGCGACATTAGATATCTAAACGAGGTTTTCTATTCAGTAAAAAGTGTGCAAATTGGCAAAAGATGAATTGCAAGATTTTCGCATTTTTTAGGGTATCGTACATTCAGATAATAAAATGAGAACCTCACAGAAATTTCTTGACGATTTGTATCATAATCTACTGGACCAATCATATTAAATACGTAATTTATTCAAGCAAACTGCCCTTTTGGCGACGGATTAAAAATTTGGAATGTTACCATTCTTATCCATCTCATGGGTATCGTAAAAGGCGACAAAGGGCACAACATCAATGCAAAGAGAAGTAAAGCTTGAAATAAACACTATACCAACCCGTCTAGCAAGCGTGATATAGTAGGCCAAATCCTCCTTTCTCAGGAGATGCCTACATCTAGCTTCTTCTTCTTCTTTCTCTGGCGCTACAGCCCGGTATGGGTTTTGGTCCTTCCACAATTTGTCTCCAGCGATCTCTATTCAGGGCAGCACGCCTCCAACAGGACTTTTTTCTCAGAGTAGCCAATTCTTCCTCAATACAGTCCCGCCACCGCTTTCTGGGCCTGCCGCACATATGTCTAGGAGTGGACTGTTAAAGACTATTGATTATAATGATGATGAAACAAATTTCCATTACAAGAATGTCCTGTTTAAACAAGGCAGTGTGTATCAAGCGTGTGTACTTAAAATGTAAATATGAACTTAGATTTGATCGCAATGATTTATTATAAAGTCGAAAGTTATTAATGTTTTATGTCAGTTAGTTCGATATATGTTTATATGTGTGCACATTTATGATGATATATTTATCCGTTCATTATTTGACTGCCTCCGTGGCGCTGTTGTGCTTGAGGTCTCGGGTTCGATTCCCGGATTGGACCAAGTGTTTGTATGATATGCAAATATTTGTTTCGGAGTTTAGGTGTTTTCTATGTATAATAAGTATGTATTTTTTAAAAAAGGGGTATATGTATTTATATCAGTTGTTAAGTACCTATAACACAAGCTCTGCTTAGCTTGTGCCTAGCTGACGTTGTGTGTGAAATGTCCGAAATATTCATTTGTTTTTTTCATTTGTTCTTTTATAATGTATTTAATATAAAAATGAATTCATCGTGACTTATCGAAATTTCAAATGAAATTATCTCAAATTTGAGTAATTTTTTTTATTATAACGGAAAACGAAGGAGTATATTAGTAGTCGAAATATTTGATTGTTACATTGATCGCCAATATTTCTGCTGTGGGTTTAAATACGTTTTTAGAAAATATCATAATGAACTAAAATCTTTAATTAGCTCAGTCAAAAATATTAAGTTAATAATGTTTATGTGAGTTTTAAGAAAAAAAAAGAGTAGTTAAGATATACTTTGAGCTTAAATAAAGTGTTTTATTGCGAAAGGTTTTTGTTCGTTTATTCGCAATGTGATCGTTTTCAGACTATACATAAGAAGGTAAATCAAAGTAAGGAAAATAGTTCGCACGAGGGAGCTAGGGAATACTGCGAGTCTCAAATGGGAAACGGAACTAAGTCAGCACTCGAATAATTTATAACCGTATAGTATGTTCTGTAAAATACTGTTAAGTATATTCCCACAAGAACAAGCATAACACCAAGCCAATGCAGATCGGATGTACATACAATACTGAATGGCAATAAACCATGAAACGAAACAAATTTGTAATGTAGGACATATAAAAATAAATAATTCAAAACTTGACATGAATTCCGATTTAATGAACCAGTAAAACATCTAAACAACCATTACATGAACATTAAAGAAAAAAGAAAATCTATAAACCGCTTAAATTTTCAGAGACTGATTTGTTTTAGGAAACATGGGCTACTTGCAAAACTAATTCGTGTAAACTCAAGGGAAATACATCAAGATACCATTTCTGAATTAATTATTTAGGGAAAACAATTCCCTAAGGTACGGGCAGCAAGGCTGAGAATCCTGTATCGGGTATCTAAGTCCAATGATGGAGAAATGTCTTTATTGTACACAAAGTTTTTCGTTTGTCAATAAATGGCGATTGGTTAATTTGTTCGTTCAAGCGTATAATGGTTTCGGAAGGGAAAATGTCAATAATTGGGATCTGTTTGATATTTTCTCTTCAATTTTGGAAAAATTTCCTTTTTATTTTGCTGTTTCGACATTAAAAGTGTAATGTCACTATTATTGGTTTTATATTAACAAAATCGTTTTGCGTACATTTTCGTTTGCTTTTTTATATAATTTTTTTTTTTGGTTTTTGTTTTATGTAAATTATATTGTAGGCGTCGTGGAAGTATATAACAGCCAGTTAGTTAAAGCAAGATTTTACATAACACCTAGTAATTTTAAGTTTTGCGTACACTAATATGATAAGGAACTTGCAATAAATATTGTAAAAACGATCACAGCAATCGGATACGTACTTATTTTTTTCAGTTACAGGGGAGTTACCTGCTCATTTGTCCTTTATGTCAGTAAAAAATTTCGTACTACTAAAACTGAAACTCGTATTACATAAATAATATGAGAAGAGACTATTTGTTAAATAGGGCATTGAAGACGTTTCAGTTTAAATCTATTTTGCTGATATTCTAACTTTACAAAATAAACTATATAATGTTTCTAGCTCAATATCATCTAGATCCTAATCAGCCGTTATCAAAGCATCGGGAACTTTCTAAGCACCATCTTCAAAGGATTTTCAACTCATTTTGCTTCAAGTTTGAATAAGTTTTTTTTATCGAGTCTCTAATAAAAGTTTCGACACACCAAGGCCTTTCGATTTATATGCAAATTTATTCTTTCATGCTTCTTGTGAAGTCATCACAGTGCTTGCAAAGATAGGCGAATATTGCATGTAGTTTAATACTTTGCCAACTATCTCACCGTCTCATTATATCTACAACTAATGCTCCGTTTTATAGTATTATTTGTTTTTTATATGGTCCAGCCAAAATTTCTCTACTCTGTCTGATGAAAAGCATAATCAGAATAAGAAAGTGGTGGTCACAAACACTCATTGTGTACAGACAATGCAACGGTGCAACAAGGTGACCTTCACCAAGGCGGCCTAGTGAAATACTTCTGAATCATTAGGCCTCCAGTCTCGCGTTCATCAACGGAACATAACAGCAGACATACTGGCATTTAACGTTGATCTTGTGTGTGAGACTAGAGAGAGAGAGAGTCAGACTTTAGGCTTCAAAATATTTCCTAAGTTTTAAGAAGAAGTTATTCCAAATTGTTTTAAAATATTTTTTTTAGTTATAAATAAATTTCAGGGCTGAACTGAGACCCATTTAGATCTCACTTTTGATGATGTTGAAGTGTACAATCAATTCATATATTATTATATTGAACTTTTCTCTTATTCTACATTTATATGAATATGTAACACTTTAATGGAGAAAGTTAAGAAGTAAAAGGTTTCACGCAGTAAATAAGTAAATGCTATTATTATATTTTTTTATCTTTTAAACTCTCTGATAGGCATTAAATTTACTGATTAAAAGATCACGGGCGTTAGCGAAATGTAGTCAGGACTTAGGTTATAATTATTAGTTAATAATTAGGATGTGGTGAGGAATTTCCTTGTAAGTCTGCATGTGTTTAAATATTATGTATTATTCCGGTTGAAGATACTATGGAAACTATATGCCAGATCTCGATACTTGGTAAGTTTTTCAGTTATTGTAGATTGGACTTTATGAGTGTTATTTTGTCGTGAAATGTAATATCCGATCATTGAATGAATGTTGTGTTGTTGCTGTCGTAATTGTTCTATCCCACTTAGTAGTTGTTATTTTCTAGTACTGTCTCAGGCTTGTACATGTTACAGCGTATCTTTTGTCTATAAAGTGGTATTTCTGTGCAAGATGTAGATGTACTATGGCGGCTACTTGGTCATGCCTGTGTTTGTAGTCAGTTTGAACCAGAGATTTGCAAGCTGAGGTTATGTTTTAAATGGTTTCGGATCAGGCATAAATAATATGCTTTTGATAGTTTCAGGTGTCAATGACTTGATCTTGACTTGATTGCTGCAGTTCGTGTGATTCTTTTGATTCAACATATTCATCATGATGCGCTAGCCTGATGATGATGAATATGTTCATTGCTTTAAAGGTTCTGATCTGCTAAATTAAGTGTGGTGAAACGTCTGTTCGCAAGTATTACAACTACATGGAGTATAACGTGCTGCGATTGTTGCTAAAAGTACTGTGTGAGTGATGTGATTTGTGTGTTGTGTAAATTGGCCACATCTATAAAACTACGTCCACCTTCTTCCCGAGGGAGGGTTATTCTTTCTACGCAGGGATCTGGGATGTATTGGTGTTTTCTGTAAGCTGTTAGTATTGTATTTATAGTGAGTTGCAGGTTCATGAGTTCTGTCTTGGTCCATCTTATTATACCAAAGGAGTAGACGAGAACGGTGATGGCATAACGATTGATTGCTTTGATTGTGTTACAAAAATTGAGTTGAAGACAGAGTATAATTTCAATTTTATGTTTGAGTTTCTGTTTAAGAGTGTGTTTTGTTTCCTTCTGTTTAATTTGTTTGTCTTGTTGAAATCCTAAACACTTGTTAGAATTGTGAGATTCTAAAGTTTCAATTGTTTTTTACTGTCTGAAGTATGTAAGCACTGATTATAATTAGTCCATTGCCTACTAAAAATGTTTGCCACTTATCAATTCCAAACTCCATATGAATATCATTCGAGAAAGATTCGTTAATATCGCTCGACGGTGTAATGACTTTGTGTTGTTTCCGTATAATTTTATTTCGTCAATTTATATGAGATGTGTAAGGTTTGTTTGTTTTCATGGTGTAGGGACAGTGTAACCTATAAAAGACTTATTCTACACATGCTAAAGAGATTGAGAGCTTGGCAAAACTAGAGCCGGCTAAAAACAGCAATTTTCCTCTCGATTCTTACTTTGGCCAATAGTAAATTAATTGAAAATGTTAAACCTGTACTTCTAGAAGCATCTAAAAATATTTTTTCATTTTTACGATTGTTTGAAGATAATATTTTATATTAATATATTACATTTAAATTAATCCATCCCAGGGATGTTTATACTCAGTTATTAACTCAACATGAAAACAATTCTAATTATTCGTAAAGTAAGAAATCTAAATGGTAACTTGATCAATCTTAATAAAAGTTCAGTTTATTTGAAATATCAATTTGTGTCAATTCCCTTTTGTCACAATTAATCAAATTTTGTTTCCATTTCAAATATGAATTTGAAACGGAAACGAAATTTAGATTTATTTATACCAATTTACATTTAGATTTATTTTGTTTATAGATCTAAACAACAATAAAAAGACTACCAAATAATACTAAGAGTTAAAAAATACAATTTGAACGTCAAGTTAAGCCTTTTGAATATGTTTAATATTAGGTAATTAATACGTAAGTTTTTGCCCGTAGCTCGATCGTATGTCGATTATCAGAGTAAAAGTAACCGACGCTACTGGCTGATAAAGATAAAGCTACATTAGCTTTGATTTTGTGATGGAGTTTTCAAAATCAGTTTAGAGTGGCTTAAGAAGAGGTAGAATTTTTTAGGGCTTTCCGAGGTGTGAGGGGTTCTCAATGTGTTAAAAAGGTCACCCATCTACGAACTGAGCTGACCTAGTTATTTTTCAGTGAGAAATGGTTTTACTACTCGTTCACCGCTTAGAAACGAGTGCCTCGAGCAAAGTGACGCTACCAATTTACTGATCAGTATAAACACGTCAAATAAAAACAAGCAATCTGATTGGCTATCAAAACCAGCATCCTGGAGGTGCAATTAGATTTCGAACGCAAAATGGTTGACCTATGAAGTTTCAAAACGTCGGATATAATCGTTCCCGCGGGAAATCACTCCTACTTTATTGGTTTCCACTTCGCTTCGTTTACCGTAGACGGAACTGTTGGACTGTGATTTCATTTGAATGAGCTCAAATGAAATTTATAAGAATCGTTCAGAAGTTTGTATTGATGCATAGATGTAGCTTTTGGGTGAGTTTTAATCCTTTGTCGATTAAACTCTCTAGATAGATTATACTGAATAAGTTGAGTAGTTTTTAGTAAATATGATTATTGAACCCCATGATTTAAGAGGAGCTATCAGGGGGCGATACTGCACGTGTTTTCATCCCACTATGACCCTGGTGCTTTAAGCGGAGTGTAAAAACTAGGCCACCGTAGTGTTGGCCATCATGCTACATTATTCACCACTCTCGGGTTCTACTCATACTTTCGAACAGGTGACGTCACTGGTAGCCTTTATATATATATAT
>PKRV01000530.1:83983-116880 GCA_003709505.1 Hyphantria cunea | reverse complement strand
ATATATATATATAACTTAGCGTTAGGCGACTCGTCTTCTTAAAAAATCCAGGTTGAGTATGTGTCTGACTCACATACCGAGGTTTTCGTACAAACCTGTAGATATATTAAGACGTTGCATTGTACCAAATTTCAAAATTCTGAGTTCACGGAAACTACGCTGTGGGTTTTGATTTCCTTGCGAAAATTTGATTGCGTTGTATATTTTGATTGAGTTGGCTTAGAAGTTTGAATTTTTCATCTCCAAGGAAGTCCCGAGGAAGACCCGAGTGTTTGAAATAAATTTAAGTTAGATTCGTCCACGCATTCCTGAGAATAAGTTTCCTTTTTTCACCTTATGACGTACGGAACTCTAAAAGAAAGGACTGAAAAGAAAGGTAATTTTATACGCCTATAGACATACATGCCACGCGTGTCTTTGCAATAAACATATTCTCTTTCATACTCACATAATGTATATATTGATCTATCAGTAATCCTGGTATATTTTCTTTGAAAAATACTAGTACCTTTGCTTTCAAGGCATTTTCTGCTCAAATAAAAAGAGGAGAATATACTAGGAGTTCACGACTCTTTTATCAATAGTATCTATTTACATACTGTAAATGCCAGTATTAATAAACTTATTTTTGACTGACTTTTAGTACAAAAGGTTCTAAGCAGTAAATATACGTTTACGGACAGTACAGAACAGTACAGTTTACGGTAAATGACGACCGTCATTAATAGACACTTGAAACTCTAAAGTTACGTGTTCCTGGGTGCCTTTTAGTCATCATCCACCTCATAGAAACCCTTCTTCCCATAAAATAAGGAAAATGGCTTGGGGCCTGATACATTAATCTTCAAAATTTCTAAACAGTCCTTTGCTGGACATAAGTCTACTGTACCACGCTGACCATTTACTTGTACACTTAATTTTCTTAATCGGTGACTACACGAATTATTTTACTTTCAAAGTTTAAAATCTTCTTTCAAATTTAAAATTCAGTTCAGTTTTTCATTGAAAAAACTGATATTCATATTTGTAATAATACTTAGAATCAGAACTATAATGAACACCGATTTATTAAGTTTTCATTTGTAACACAGATTAAAGTCGTTAGTCAATAACGCTTATCTTTAATTTACCTACTCATTACACTGAATAGCGGTGATCATTTCTCGAATTAGATTATTAGTTCAATTTGCCTATCTGTTTACGCATCGGCAAACAGACTGTGATCCAATCAGACTGATTTGGTGACATTGTTTGTTGATCTGAAGTCTGAATTGAGCAAGTTTGGAGTTGTGGACTGTTAGTATATGTGTTGACTTACCGAACTGGTTGTATATTTCTGTTGTTTTATTATGAAGGTAATACTTATGTGTTCTATGTCGTCAATTGGAAAGGCCTGTATACAGCAGGCTGCGATAGGCTGATGATGATGGTGACTGTCAGTTATGAATATTTATTACCTACAGATAATTACTGTTGGTTAGGTGGGATAGCCGTATTTCGACAAGAACCTATCTATATAAGTGTTCGGGTAAAATGACACAAAAGTCTCACGGAAAACTAAATAGGTTAAATATTGGAACTTAAACACCCTGATTTTCAACAAACATGGACTTGAGTAGGTGTCTATGAAAATAACTAGTAATTAAATAAATAAATAATAAATAAATATTTCGGACATCTAACACTCAACGTCATCTAGTCCCAAACTAAGCAGAGCTTGTATTATGGGTACTAGATAACTGATATTAATACATAAATACCTTTTTTTTTGTAAATACATACATATTATACATAGAAAAGACCCAAACTCCGAAACAAATATTTGCAAATCATACAAATATTTGGTCCGACCCAGGATACGAACCCGAGACCTCATAGACAGCAGTCGCGTACGCTACCACTGCGCCACCAAGGCAGTCAAAAATATAAATAGCATTTACATTTCAACTTTAGCTTTATTATATTTTGTTAAAAATATATACCAATTTACTCTTGTATATATTCTGGAAATCCCCGATTATATTTGTTTTTTAAGTTGACCTGAATTCTCCTGATAAAAACAACTCCGCAACACACATCGCAACAGAAACAGACTCTTCAGCTTTTGCACGCTTCTCATATCACGAAACTTATAATATAAATATTTTTTTTATTAATAATCCCCTTCAGTTCGTTCTAAAAAAATAACCCTTTTTCATTTATTTTTAAATCGATATCGATATCGATACTGTTAAATGTTCTCTGTAATAATCAGGTTTGGAGACGAAAGCACCTATCTTCGTTGAAAATAAATTTTCTATGTGAAATATCTGATTATATTTCATTTCAAAAAGTGAAATTATATTTTATTTTCTACCAGTAAGTATTAATATTTGCGTATTTATTATGCAATCAAAAGATTGTTTCAGGTTCGATGTGTGATTCAGAAAGGCAAACTCTGACTTGGATCTTAACACACATATGGCAACACAGTTCAATATTTACGCATGATTAAAAACTCACAATCATGCTCGACAGCATTCTTTTTGTAAAATGAAGCCAAAGCTCATATCTATGTATGCTTTATCCTTGGCCGTAAAATACTTATTGGCATTCAAAACCTCGTTACGGGAAATTCCATGAGGAGTATCACAACCTAAATTCAAATTCAGAAGACCTCACATGCCTGTTTATGCAAGACACGTACCCACATACACGACTAAGGTACAGAAAAAATCTGCGTTAACCCTTGTCTAATTTACATCCACTCTTAATACCTCTCCGCAAGTTGTGCGATAAAGCTCAACTAACGGCTTATGTTCGTGGACTTTTGGTCTTAGGAATTTGGTCTCAGCAGCAGCGAGTACTTAAAGTGTTTAAGTAATGTGTTGTTGTTTATTCTCATTTTAAGTTTTGTTTATCTTTGGACCTTCTTTATTATGTGAACCAACTTATTTTTGTATAAAATAATTTGGTTGAAAATTTACATTTATTTTTTGCCCCTTGCTGCTTATATCTGTGTAAACCTGAGGATAAATAAAAGTGAAATCAAATCTTAAATCTCCCATAAAAATTTATTTTAGTGTGTGTTATGTTTTATTCTAGGTCAAAATGTGTTCAAGGTTGAACTTGAACTAACGGGCAAATTTGCAGTTTACTCCTGAAGAGGGTTTGAACTCTTTCATCGTTGTTGGTGATCGACAAAAATTTCAGATACATTTTTTAGATTAATACCCCTACTCTCATTAAAATAGTAATAGAGAGTCAGATAAATAAGCAAATTGTTAGACAAATCTATAAGCCTATAAGTAAAATATACATAAATTTTACTTGTAAGAGTACCTCACTACTTATATTTACTGATCTGCGAAATACTGACCCACACACCACTGACAAGGTTATTTCACATGATACTGTTAAACAGATTGCGTATTAATTTGTACGTGAAATCTGGAGAGACCATGAAATGTGAGGTCAAGAAAACATTGTCAAATGTGTCTCGAGTTATGTTACCATTGGATTTAAAAGTGCTGTTGAGGTAAGATTTTATTACATAAGAAATAATGAATAGTAGCCTACCTCGTTGGTCTAGCGTATGCGCACACCGATCAAGAGGTCTTGGGCATAATTCCCTTGTCGAGGCGGAGTATTATTGAGTTTTTTTGATTATAGAAATACTTAATAACAGCCGAGAGTACAGAAGTTGGAGTCTAAACCTCCTGTATCTAAAAGAGGATATAACGGTATTCCACATCTTATTTGCACGAAACTAATTCATTTATAAACATACATTTCATTTTGTCACGGGAAATCGCTGGTTGCGGGTGACATAGGATCAGTTGTTGTGGAAAGACTTGGGAAAGGCTCATGTCTAACAATAGACGTCTTTCGTCTGAAATGATGTATGTGTTTCCATCAAGAAAATAAAAAATAGCAACAAAAATAAATAAAACGAAAAGCTACCCGCTTACACTGATGCCACACCCCAACCTAGGGATTAAGACAAGACCAAACTCTACGGTGTTACGCAGTCACACGATAAGAGTGTTAGGTGGAAAAACCGGGAATTAAAACTTTTGGAAGATCGTTAAAGAGATCTCAAACTTACTGGACTAGCTACCATAAAAACGTAGAAAAGACGTAACTTTAACTTTTGCATTACGTTAAGATTATATCTTCACTTAGAATAGCTTATTTGACCTTAAGTTGATGTAAATATGGCAACCTTATATATTATACATAGGTCATATTCAAATAAATGACACAGATAATCCGTGTGGTAACTAATTAGGTGTACAGAGTATCACAAAGTTTATTCATCCTAAGATACTTCAGGAAGTTCGGTTGCAATAAAATGATTTAGCTAGGAATCATTTTTAGAAAAACTAAAAGAAAAAAACCGATTGAAGCTCGGTCATTCAGGTACTAAAGATTTATATAAATAGTTGACTGTTATTAATGCTAAAATACTTATCTTATTATGAGTAATATTAGCGGACTTATAAATCAATAAAAAATAATATCAAGATCACACAAACAATTTTAAACAATCAATGGTTTTCAAAGCTATTCTATTCTGTTCTTACATGAAATGTTTTTATTCCACAAATGTTTTACAATTTTTGTTGAGACTGTCAACATAAATTGTTTGTTGTTGAAATACCTTTAGAACTGCTAACGAGGTCTTGTGACAGACGTGTTTTGGTGTTTTTGTTCATTCTACCGCTTACTTATATAAAGTACTAGTAAAGTTACAGAGAAGTGTGATCATGATTTGAGATCACAATGAAAAAAGATCACGTAATAGAAATTAGATTGGATTAAAAATCAATATTTTTATTTAAAATAAGAATAGCAACTGTTGCTGCTTTTAATTGCACTGAGTGTTGATTCAAACCTAATATGGGGCAATACTTTCTGTGATCCACATTTTTGTTTTTCTGTAATGACACTCTTTGTTTCTTGTCTCTGTCTCTAAAGTCCCTGAGGCAGAGAAGTACTTAAACAATTAAATAAATTATTTTTGTTAATAACTAACTCGCAGTTTTGCTCGCGTGTTTTTTTTTTAAATAGGGAGCAAACGAGCAGACGTATCGCCTGATGGTAAGTGATTACAGCCACCCATGGACACCCACAACACCAGAGGCGTAATAAGTGCGTTGCCGGCCTTTGGAGGAAGGAGAGGGGGTGGGAGGAAGGGTTGAGTTATGGGCCTCCGATATCCTCACTCACTCGGTGAAACACATCGCAAGCGCTATTTTACACCGGTTTTCTGTTGACGCTACACTACTTTACTGTGGAAGAGCCACGCTTCGGCATGAATGGGCCTGCTCGACGGGAGTGATACCACGGCCTCACAGAAAACCACTGTCAAACAGCGCTTGCACTGTGTTTCACCAAGTGAGTGAGGATACCGGAGGCCCATACGCCAACATCTCCCCATCCCCATCTTCCTCCCCATTTCCCAAAGGCCGGCAACATACTTGTGATGCCTCTGGTATTGCAGATATGCATTGGCGGAGTTACTAGCTCACCATCAGGCGATACACAAATAAAAAAATTGAATCCATAAAAAAAAATTGCTTTCAAAAGTATGCAATAATTTTTTCTCATCTAAATTAAATTTAATTCTTAATAGACAATTCACAATTTCCTTCTATACATAACTTTAAAAGATGGTACGAAAAAAATATATTCTTCTCCTTTTCCTAATAATATTTAACGTTTAATGTACAAGTTCTATGAACGTAAGTAAACTTTACGTTCTAATTAAAATAGATAAATTATTACTCCATTACTGCTCTTTGTTTTCTGAATCAGGGAAATTCACCCTGAACCCTTTCAACCTTTAAGTGCCTAATAATGACTCCCAAGAGAAAAGGTCAACTTTCAAATTCTCCAACGATCAATGGAAAAACCACCTTAATTAATAAACATTCAATAACTCAATTATTCAAGCCGCGAAATGATGTTGTAGTCTCGCTCTAATAACACTTTCTAATGCGCCGTCTCTTTTACACTCGGCCTTCGAGGAAACGTGAGTCGTTTAGGTTTGTGGGGCAAATCATAAGCGACTTGTTCGAATTGATATTTTTGAATACTACTCATTATGGGGCAAGCCAGCAGACTTATCGCCTGATGGTAAGCGATTATACCCGCAATAGTAGAAGCATCACGGGTGCGTTGCCTGCCTTTGGGGATGGTAAGGAGGATGGAGGGTGAGATGGGGTCCTCCGATATTCTTACTCACTCGGTGAGGTACAGCGCAAACGCCGTGGTACCACTCCGGTCGAGCGGAACAATTCATACTGAAACGAGGCCTTCCAACCAAAAATCTGCGTCTGTTTTGACTCATGCTCGTTTCATATTACTCCAAGCGTATTGTCAACTTACTTTAGTTAGTATTTCGCGGGTGCGCCTAAGACAGGATTTCTTAGGCGCACCCGCGAAATACTAACTAAAAAGACGTAAAAATGTGATAGTTTCTGAATTCATTGTGAGCAACAATGTGACATCAGCATCATAAATACATCACATAAAAGAGTGAACATTTTCTTCAGAAATCAACATCTTTAGACCTGGGAATATTAGCAATAATACAATCCAATTAAGAAAATTCACTTGACTAGTGGTTCTATCACTATGGAACTGAGCAAAGTTATTTAAAGATAAGGCCGGACAAGAACCTAAATGCTTGAATTTAATATGGATTTTGACTCATTATCTTTATAATAAGAGAAAAATTTTGTGAACACACAACTTTTGATATCAAAATGAAGACTTTAAAATGCATATATATATTCATATCCGTCGGCATGTGTGATGGAAAAGTTTTTGCCGACACATATGCCGACGGATAAATACCAGAATAGTATAATAAAACCTAATGTGTTATATTATTGTGTACTGGTATTTATAGAATACTTTGTGAGTATAGTATGTCTAGGATCATGACAAAATATTGTTAGTGAAAAAAATTAAGAAAAGTGCTTATTTATAATGGATCTACTGTCTCTAGAACTCTCTTTGTCATCTCGACCTAAACAACTTGGTTAGAGCTTTAGGGAATTGTCTCCAAACTTATATTATCAAAAACTTATAGCTTGAACCTCTACGAAAGACGGTAAGCGCGATTGCTGCGTGATTGCGTACTTGCTGTAAAGATATTCGGTCAAGTTTAATGCGTCGGTAAAATTTTACGCTTTTAATGCTTATTTAAACATAAAAAAGCATTTTTTTCGCTGTAAACTGAATAAAAATTTAAGGATAAAGTATGAGAATTTTCCGTCGTTACGTGAACTTTGAAAATTTTATTTATGTATAAAAAATAATAAATACTCATCCTGTGGGATTAATTATAAAATCCTTCGGTACTAACCGTGTCTGATTGTCTACAACGAACAGGGTCTATTGCAGTGCTCGGAGACTTTTTTGTATAGTATGCTAATCAACCCGTACTTGGAATAGAATCACATGCGACAAAATACAGTACGGTCTTAGACGATCCGATTCCAACATACTGATTCACTTAGAGCGGCATTGATGTGATGATCAGTGGGATTTTTATACGGACAAAAATATTTTTGAAAATGAAGAAGCAATTAGGAAGAATAGAAGATGTTTGTTAAGAACATATTTCTGCAAGTGATCATGATTGCTATGCCAGAGGCTGTGGTTTCGATTCTCACTCAGAACCAATGTTTGTGTTATAAGGACTATCATATATTCTGCGTCTAATTGTATTTTAACTGTAATAATGTATTTTATGTAACATTTATTTAAATATAGACGTATTCTTTTTTAAAATATTATGCGAACGGAGAAGTATGAAAATTAGCTCAGTTAAAGTTAGTTAATTTATCAGCAAGCAGTTATGTTGCCACAGTACAGGTTTCGCCAAGTTTGTAATCAGACATCTGTTAGTGTCATATCTGAAGTAATTATTATTATTATTTACTAACGGATAACATCTAAAACATATTCTTAGCTATTTATTAAATCATTTTCCAGGAAACTATACAATAGTTGAAGAAATTATTACGAAAAATGAAAAACTGTATAAAATAGCAATAAGAGCTTCAAATGATCAACTGAAACACGTTAAAACAAGCTTATTTTTAACCCCTTGTCATGTTTGATGGTTTTATTTTATGATTTTTTGCTATGTAGATAAAGCAAAACAAGTGCTTTGGCCACCATTGAAATAAATCAGAAAGATCTAGCAGGCCTATGAAATAAATAAGCAATACTTTTTATTCTTGGAAATTCAAGATACATAATGTTAAAAATAAACTTTTTGTAACTTGTTTTAGATGATCATTTAAAGCTGTTTTTGCTATTTTAATAGAGTTTTTTTTCATTTCTCGTAACAATTTCTTCGACTATTCTTTAGTTTCCTGGCAAATGAGTTAAGAATATGTTTTAGAAATTATCCGTAGTAAGTAGTATAGCAAATAGTAACAATAAAAACTTCAGACATGTCACTCACGGATGTCTGGTTACAAACTTGGCGAAATCTGTACTGTGGCAATTTAACCGCTTGCTGATAGATTAACTCAAATTGGTGGTCGTCCGTTGGTCGAAGTTTGACCATGATTTATTATTTTTAGCTTTCTACACTCATCTTTCATATAAACTTTAACTGTACCAATTTTCATACTTCTCCGTCCGCATAATACTGTAAAAAGAATGCGTCTATATGTACTTTAATATATCTTAATATATTTATTATTACAGATAAATTATAATCAGGTACAGAACATATGATACTGCTTAAACAAAGACATTGGTTCTGAGTAACAATCGAAACTACAATAATAATAATCTGGCAAAGCAATCATGATCACTTGCAGAAATATGTTTTAAACAAATGTTTCCTAATTGCATCTTCACGGTCAAGTAATTTTTTCTCCGTATAAAAATCCAGTATGTCGGGATCGGATCGTCTAAAACTGTACTGTCTTTTATCGCATGTATTTCCAAGCACGAGTTGATTGGCATACTTAACAAAAAGTCTCCGAGCACTGCAATAGACTTCGTTGTAGACAATCAGACACGGTTAGTACCGAAGGATTTTATAATCAATCATACAGGTGAGTATTTATTCTTTTTTATACATAAATAAATTTTCGACAACTTTTATACTTTATGCTTGTTGTCTGCCACTCAACCTTTGGATGATGTGTAGCTAGTTTTTCAAGGTTTGTTTCAAGTGAAGCCTTAAAGTGCATAATATTAAACATAATGAGTTTTAAGAATAATTATGTTATTCTTAAAACTCATTATGACGAGTTAAAACTTAACTCGTCAATACCTTATACCTACTAGAATCATGAATTTTTTTTTATGAAATATGGGTTAAACGAGCAGATGTATCGCCTTATCATAAGCGATTAATTATATATAGAGATAAGTACCTTTGCAGGTACTGCTATATATAATTCGCTTATAGCTAAGGACTCTTTACTTTTTTTTCCTCATACTTATTATAGACTATTATTAGCATTATATTAGCAAGTGGAGAATTTGATATAAAAATATTCGTACTAATAAGATACTTAATTACAAAATATGTGGAAATGAGTGATGGAGATTCCAACATTTTTTGTATATAGTATAATTTTAATTTAAATATATAATATTTATAAACGAGAACAATTTACAATAATGACCTACTCCCGGATAACTTGCTAAACAATCCAACACTTAAACACCAGTTGAGCTGTGATGCTTCACTTTGCGTGGTGAGGCTGTTGACTATTAGTACTGTAATATACATTACAGTTAAAATTCATTAATTCCTTAAATATTACAAATCACTTTTTTTATGGCCCTGTTGTGTCCCACTGCTGGGAAAAGGCCTTCCTGCAACTAGACACTTATCTATATCCAAGACCAGTTGCGGCGAATCCTCGTTGCGTCATCTTTTACGGGGTCTGCCTCTTCGTTGGCGTCCAACCTGAGGCACGCAGTGTTCGATGACTTTGGCCCAGCGGTCTAGATTTATACGAAATACGTATACGGCCCAATCCTACTTTAATCTGGCCGTCTTCTTGACCAATTCCGCAGCTTTAATTTTGGAATGCAGCTCTATGTTTCTAATACGATCCTGTCGCTTGACACCCAACAAGCTGCGTTACATAGCTCTTTCTCAAATATATATAGCCTGGACTTCTGACCCTCTATCAGACATCAGGTATAGACACTATAAGCAAGAATGAACAGGAGACACTTTTTACAAAGAAACAAACATAAAATTGTTGGTATGTTACAAATTATGTATCCAGAGAACCGTTTTGATAAGAATCGAACCGAAGATAGCGGGTACTTTAATAAAATATTACTAATGCTATCTTCTTCCGTTAAGTGAGAATCACACATTCACTTATAATTGATGAGGGACTGAAAAAATTACGACCATAACATGAAGCTGCAGAACTAGGCAACAAATACTAGTGAATGTAGTTGTGCATCTTTGCGTTTGTTCGCTAGGAGGAGTGCATGCACTTCAAGGAGATTATTTGGAAAAATCAATAGATCTAGACAGAAAATACGATTTGGGTCGTCTGTAGGTTGGAAAAGTTTTAGAACACCCATGTAGTTTACCGTGGAAGACCTATAGTTAATTAACACTTACGAGACACGATGAATAACGCCTATATTGGGATGGTTCTATGACAGCATAAGAAGCCAATGCTAATTAACTAGTTTCTTGCTTATCATCAAATGAGTGAGGACGCCCAACTAGCTGGAAAATTGGTATAAATATTGAGCTGACTGGAGGACTGGCTTAATGGTTTTAGCTTTCAGCACGCAATTTTCTACATTTATCAGTGTTATGGTTTCAAGCCCCATATGGGACAATACTTGTGTACTCCACATATTGTTTTATTAAGTCTCGGTGTTCCTTGTGTTCGTTGGATATATGTTAAAGTTCCTGGCATATCAATATTCTTATACTATTTGGAGCTGTCTTCTAAGAAAGAGATAAAAAAGAAACAGGGTATATCAATGCACTGTGCAACACTTGAATTGTAAATATATGAAACCGAGAAGCTCATGGGAGTGGCCACATTTATTTATAATATGCTATACTTTGCCCTCTCTCCATGAAAAATAGAAATGCAAATCTTGGTTCCCTGTCGTATTCTCGCAAAAGTAATAAACCACTAGTCTAATAAACTCCTATGTAGTAACAGATGCTATACATTACATTTTTAATATCAAGCTATTTTAATAAATATCTATAGAAACATCCACTGTATGATTACAATAGCACTATACAATACACGGACTCTACACCGAGAAACATTCAGATATGTATTTAATTTATAGCGTTAGCTGTTGTAAATATGATCATGATACGGGTAGTTTCTATTTTCTTATTTTTCATTATCATTATTTTCGTTTTAATATTCATTATTGCCACTTTTTATGCCCTCAATTATTCGATATAGCAACAAAATGTTTTCACGCAATGGATAAATATTCTGAGTAACAACTATGAAAGTATATTGCTTTTACCTGACTGCGTCAGAAGGAGGGAAGAATCCTATAAACTCGGGGAGAAACAATATTTTGTTACCTATGGGCACAGATCAAATTTAGGTTTATCACCACATGCACCACCATAAAATATTGAGTGAGTTTACAAAAAAATGCATACGTCAGTCGATTTTTATAGATATTGTGCTACTTGTTTTACTCTGGCTGGCTTGACCAGGGCGGTACTACTCTCGCACAGAATGCCTAGGCCTAGTGACACAGACACATCACTAAGCCACCATGGTGTGGGTCACCATGCTGTATTATTGCGTTATCTGCATTCACAGTGAGTATGGTGACTACCCCTCTTGGATTCTGCTTACACTTCCCATCAGGCAGAGCAGAGTCATTTTAAAAGGGCAATATATAAATGAAAATCGCAAAAATTCTTTGGTGAAAATTAATATCTAGGAATGAAATTGAAACGCTGATTGCAAATTCTGATGAAGTAATTCCGATGCTGAAGGATATTGGTTTCATTTCGCACGAACGCAGCGACCTGTGTTTCCGTGACGATTATTTCCATATGTTGCTAAATTGCTTATATTTTTAAAATCATTGTATTTTTATGTGTAATAAAAAATAAATCGACATCAATGTACTGAGTTTTGTAGAATTAACCTACCATTTCATATTTATAATTTTGAATATAATTACTTACAAAAAAAAAATAACTACTTACAAAAAAAAAGTACTAATAATAATTACATTTTGTTTGTTAAAAAATTATACAACAAACAAACAACACAAACAACAACCCATAATGTCCCACTGCTGGGCTCGGGTCTCCTCTCAGGAGAGGGTTAAGGCCATACGTCCCCACGCTGGCCAAGTGCGGGTTGGGGACTGGCAAGAATACGTTGTGGCTACGTAAATCTTGCTGTTGGATGTTTTTAAGACGCCCAAAGGCCTCCAACTAAGCTTCACGACTGTTATCGTATGATAACAACCGGGACCGACTGCTTAACGTGACCTCCGAATCACGGAGACGCTCATGGTCACCCATCCAAGTACTGACCGCGCCATCGTTGCTTACCCTCGATGATTGTTTCTAATCACCGAGTGCAACTGGGCTATGAGCGCCTTCTTGAAAATTTATATTCAAAATATTTTCCTTTACTTTCAGTTTCATAAAACAACTAATCAATTAATAAATTACGTAAAGTTTTTAAGACTTTGATAGTTAAAAATAAGTTTACTTATAATCACATTCTTTATACGTGTGTAGTACTATTTTGTCACCTGTGATTTGTAAGTTTCTAACTAAACGAGGCAGTTAGAACGTTGGCACTTGCGAGACAGGTTAGGCAATCTGTTTTATTAATCCTGCAGGCCTCATAAAACCTGATCTAGCTATAATGTTATATATACTATGGAAGTAGCTAGAATTTTACAGTTTTAGTAACCACTCGTTTTTAAAGAGACGAAAATGACGAATTGTTCATAAAAAAACGTATTTTTGTACAAAAGATCACTTTATGGCTAAATCGCTTTTTTTTTATATATTTAAGCTGCCAAAATGACTCTGCCCTGCCTGATAGAAGGCATGAGCAGAATCCAAGAGTGGTGGTCACCATCCTCAATGCGAAAAAGAACAATGCAGCATGGTGACCCACACTATGGCGGCCTGGGGAGAAGGGGAATGGTGAGGGGGATAGGGGGCGTTGGATTGGGGTATGGGCCTCCAGTATCCTCACTCACTCGATGAAACACAGGGTAAGCGCTGTTTCACACCGGTTTTCTGTGAGGCCGTGGTATCACTTCGGTCGAGCCGGCCCATTCATGCCGAAGCGTGGCTCTCCCACGGTAAAATTGGATATGTGGCGACTTACACATACAATACAAAACAGAAACACACTGCTTGTACCAAAGATACCTCGAACTACTGAGTAACGAAAGAAACGAAGAAACTACCAATCCTTAATGAAGCAATAAAAGTTATTGCGGCGATTAGCATAATTATATCTAACTTCCTATCATCAAAAGTTGGACAGTGGCTCACCAGGCATAATCACCTCGCCTGGTCTGAGGATCCTCCCTCTGTGATGGAGGGACATGGCACCCGTTCCACTACAGGCGTTTATCTTTTAACATGCTATAGCCAACAAACAAACAGTCAGGTTACATGACGGAAAGTGACTGGAGGCATAATGATACAGAAGCATCTTAATAGCCCATCATACTGTGGGCCACCATGCTGTATTGCTGCATCGTCTGCATTCACGTGACTATTAGTCGATAGCTTTTTTTCCTATATGAGCCTGTCAAAGTGTCTCTAATCTGCCTGATGGAAATCATGACTAGAATCCAAGCATAGAGTCATCATACTCATTGTAATTCCCTATCACAAGAGCCACGATAGGAAAAATTACGGTTTTTTTTTAAGGTTTGTAGCCTACTTTGTGCAGTGCACATTACTTATCTACATTCATACAACGTTTATAAGTTTAATCTTTTGTATGATAATTATTTTCACGGGAACCGCCCTGGGACCTGGAGGCAAAAGTCCTCGCGTCGTTACATTGGTGGCGTGAGGACGCGCGGGCCCGCGGTGAAGGACTGACGCAGCGAGTTATCGAGCTGCGTCGGTCACAGCTACGCGAGGTCATGGTGGCGGAATGGCGGGACAGGCTTTTAAGCCCTTCCGCCAGCCTAGTCACTGTCGAGGCCATTCGGCCAGTGCTCGACCTGTGGCTCGGGAGAAGGCACGGCTCCCTCTCGTTCCGTCTGACGCAGATCCTCTCGGGGCATGGCTGCTTCGGTAGGTTCCTGTGTCGCATAGGCAGGGAGCCGAACGCTCGGTGTCACCACTGCGTCGACTGTCGGGAGGATACGGCGCGGCATACGCTGGCAGAGTGTGCCGCTTGGGAGGGGCCGCGCCGTGCCCTCATCTCTGTAGTAGGCAGTGACCTCTCGCTGCCGGCCGTAGTTCGTTCTATGGTCGACGGCGAGGAGTCCTGGGACGCGGTGGTGTCCTTCTGCAAAACCGTCATCTCNCGCTGGCAGAGTGTGCCGCTTGGGAGGGGCCGCGCCGTGCCCTCATCTCTGTAGTAGGCAGTGACCTCTCGCTGCCGGCCGTAGTTCGTTCTATGGTCGACGGCGAGGAGTCCTGGGACGCGGTGGTGTCCTTCTGCAAAACCGTCATCTCGCAGAAAAAGGCTGCGGAAAGGGAGAGGGAGACCCTGACCTCTCTCTCAGTCCGCAGAAGGCGCACTGGGCGTCGCAGGAGGGCATACGCTGACCTCCACCGGCCTCCCTAACTGGGTCCAGGGGCGGTGGACTTGGGGATGTCCGTCGCCCTCAACCAACCGGACCCGAGGTGGTGGCGCTTAGTGTTACTGTGCGCCCCTCTTTGATGTCTCGAGGGGAGTCAAACACCTCACTCCTCTGGCTGACGAGATCTGGTCCGCAGCAGCGGGCCGGCACCAGTCGGGGATTGCGGATGGCTTTTAAGTTCCCGTGAACCTCCCGGTTTTCCCTCTCTCTCCTACGCCAGGGGCGTAGGAGAGAGAGGGAAAACCGGGAGGTTTTAGTCAGTAAAAGTCTGACAAACCCCTTCGCTCTCTCCCCAGAGCGGAGGACATCCATGAGGATTTCCCCCCGTTAAAAAAAAAAGACCCTTTATTTTTCTGTTTACATTATAGACCGAAATCAACTTTTAAAAATAAATAAAATTTTCAAATTATAAGTATTTTAGCATTCATAATTATTTTTTGTTTAGATCATTCTACGCTATCAAATCCTTCGATATACTCCTTATGTAGGTTTGAGTGTACTTACTTGGTAAAGTAGGTTTAATTGTATTTCATTGTATAATAAAAGAAGCAAGAGCTCAATACATCTATAACCTTTGAATGACGAGTGTTGTTTTTGAGAATTTGTTGAATTATTGATCTAAGCCTGATTGTTTTTGTCTCTAAAAAACTATAACCTGAATGTGCAAAGACGTTTGATTAAATTTATATAGCGTAGATTATTTAGCCATTATTGCAAAGCTATCGACACGTCATTCATGTTAAGCTTTTGTTTTGTATTTGAAACCTGCTGAAGTGTCTCCGCTCAACCTGGTGGAAAGCTTAAGTAGAATCCAATAGTGGGGGCCACCATACTCACTGCGAACTCAGACAATGCATTATCGCATCATACACTTTGGCAGTTTAGTGAAATGCTTTTTTAGGATCATAGTGGGAGGTGGTGAGAAACACGTGCGCTGGTAACGAGTTCCAGTTTTTGACTGCTCGGCACAGGTTGGAAGAGCCAAACCGTTTAGTTTGAGAGCTTATTACTTCTCTGAGGCGGTGACTTATAAGACCAGCACGTGTTGTCCTGTAGAGGAAGGGAGAAGGTGGAATCTGTTGGAGGAGCTCTTCAGAATACTCTCCATGATAAAGACGGTAGAAAGCTGCCATGGAGGCAACATCTCTCCGCAACTTTAGGGGCTCGAGGGACTCTTTGTTGATAATGAGGACTGCTCGCCTATGCAAACGATTATACATACAAACATAGAGTGCCAAAGCTTATACCTTTTCTTTTGGCTTCGCCGTAGTTAGACAAAAAAAGGCAAAAACTTAGATAAAAAAGTTTAAATCACTTCAGAAATTAATAAAAACTAAAAAGCATAGTCATATAACGCTCCTAAACTTTGATCATAACTATTAGAATATCCACTGACCTCTATCATTTCATTTACGCTGGATGAAATATTCTAGAAATGACAGTTGTTTTTTTTGTGCTGATTTGAAACGCCCCTCACGATCGTCTCGCGTCCCATAATTGACATTTGTTGCAAATGACTGTTGTGATCTTTTGGTGCATCTCTGTTGATTTTGTTAATTATTGTGAAATAAGACTATACATTGATTGATTAGTGATATTTAAAATATTTTTGTAATGAGAGTTTGTGTATTTTGTAAAACTCGATACCAAAAAAGGCAGCGTAATAAAGTTTCACTTATACGTGAATTTTTTGGCTATAAATGTTTCTTTTGTGTGTCTGAAGCTTTTTAATACTATTAGATATTTATTTTATTAAACTTCACCACATTTAAATGTAAATAGATTTTAAATTTCATTGTTTAATAAATAAAAAAAATACAATTATTGAATATTGGGTTGTGATTATTCCACATCGACGAAGTGCCGATAAAGGAGAATGGCAGATCCTGTGTCGCTAGTAACATGTGACGGCCGTTTATGAAGTGAATAATCCTGAATGTTTTTATATAATTGTTATATTTTAAGATGAACACAATGATTAAATAATTTCCTCTGAAAAAATATTGTGAACGTTATAACTAAGCGTTCAAGTTAAGGTCAACAAAACGTATTCCCTATTATCTAAACTTGCCATGCATAAAATATCAATAACGTGAAATCGATAACATTGATGAGGTCACTGCTGTTAGTAGCAAGTAAAAACAATCATTTTCTTTAATAATAATATTGGCTGTACAGATTAAGCGTCATCGTTTAATCTGTTTAGTCAATATTAAAAAAAAAAATTAGATAGTAAAAGAAAAAATAATTAATTTTAGTTAGGGGAATCAACATGTTTTATTCAAACGACTACATTATTCGAATCCAATAAATAAAAATGTTATTCAATTGATTTGACCGTGCAATATTTCATTGACGGATTATGAAAATCCTATATAAATACAAATGTCAAATAGCGTCAATTATTTTGTATTTTTTGTTTTGAAAGCTATGATTGAAGATCGAAAGCTTCGCATTTTTGCCAATAGACGTACACTGGATATTGTCCAATGTAATTATTGATTCGTCTCACCTGATCAATATACAAATGTAATAATAATTATATTAAAATTCGACTGTGGAATGATTCTAGAGATGCTTACATCTCTAAGTTTCTAATGCTTATACCTTAGAAATGACTAACAATTATTGTAAAACTATAAACTGTGTGGCATGAAAGTACAATTAGCATACATTGGCATATAGAAATATTTTCAAAATTAACTTCACCTTTTTACTTGTCTTCATTTCTGTCACATTTATCATTTTAAGTGTTTCCAGTTTTCATCAATGAATGAAGTATGTGGTGTATGCTGATTAAAAGATCAAATAAGTTTATCATAAAACATGAGATATCAAAGATCACAACACACAGGTCTGCCTTATATTAAAATAGCACAAAACAGTTCATATACTACAGCCTAGTGGTTACTAATACTGAATGCTACGCCAGAAGTTCGAGACTTGTGTTATGAACACATTTGAACGGTGTTTAGCTGTAATTTATCTATGATGTGTATGTAGTTTGTAGTTAGTAATCTATAAGCATGTTTATCAGCAGCATACTGTGGATATCAAAGTTTAAACTCAGCCTAGCTTAGGATTAGGCAGCTTAGCGTGAATAAAGCGAGATTATTAACCAGCTATTACTATGGACAATGCAATAAACATACACAAAAAAGAGTTTGTTATCTAAAATGTGTGTATTGTGACAGTATATTATAAATGAATATGTACCACGCAGTACCATCATAAATGAAGTTATAAAATAAAACAGATTACTATAATCCTTAGATCAGAAACGGACTGAAGGCAATTGATACTATGTTACTTTGTGCTAAATAAAGTGTCATCATACATCTGCAAAGATATATTAATATTGATAAGTTTATTCAACATCAGATAATCACAAAAGGACTTAAAACTAGGTATGTCAGTACAAGTGGCGGCCCTTATCGCTCATAGGAAATGCCATAAAGAATGAACATGGAAAAGAAAATTAATAGCGCCTATAACATAATTATATGAATGGTCGGGATGCAATATTAAGTTAGTACCGTAATTCTATAGTTGGTATAAAGGACACAGGATGCTGCTCACACATAATAAGCATTATCTGGTACCTAGGATATGAGTGGATATCCATGAATGAAAGATTAACTTGATCGACTCTTTTCTTAAATTACATTATTTTGAGGTATATAACATGGATGTTTATACTTTTGTCTACAGTAAATGAACACTGCAACTAGAAAAATTCTGTTTTTGTATAAATACATCAATATTATTTGCTATTTATTTCGTAAGTATAACAGCAGCACAAATAGAAAGAAAACTTAAGAGAGGCTTATGTCCCACCAGTTAGCTACTTACTGGATGTTTATGATAATCATAGGAGTGCAACATAAGTTTACCTAACAATGTTTATTATAATGCATGTATATACATTGGTCGATAATAAATGAGCAGTGAAACTAAAATATGGGTGTATTTCCTTTATATTCTAACAATAAAAGCATTGCAACGAGAATGAAAACAAGATTTTGTATTAGCACATGCGGAAATTGTGGTACACTGATATAGTAGGTCAAAAACCTTCGTTTGGTACATAGTATTAGGGCACTATAACATCTTTTCTCTTTGGAAACATTGGCAATAGAAAGGTTCACGAAAATACAAATGTAAAGTATTGGCTAAGTCTGAAGATTATCTCGTTTGACAATGCATTTATAACCGCTGGCTGTCATAAATTGCTACTTCATTACAGAAATGAATGATGTATGTATATTTAAAACTGCAAGATCTTTTAAATGCACACAACTTCTTTAGTAATTAAAACTTGAATTGTTGATGATATAAATAACTTAATATATACAACAATAATCTCAACCATGAGAAGTGATAGTCCATTACAATGCTGCCATTGTTCTTTCCTCAATGAGTTTCTTTATTAAATATTTATTTTTATTATTTTATTCTAAATTCAAAAAAACATTCGTGTAAACTATGCTATATTAAAATTATGTAAAGACAGGACAAACAGTATTTCAGTTATCGTCGTTCAAATATACCTACCTAATATACAAACCTAATTTACAATATTATTCTATATATTTTACTTGTTTGCTTTATACTTTCAGATTTCCGACCGATACGCTTACTTAAGCATTTATGTGTGAAAAACATGAAAAAGGAAAATTGGAGTTTGGTCACGCTAAATTATTTGGGCTCGTCAGTGTCGTCAAATATACGTATATTTATTCATTAAATGTTTTATTTTTCTCTTCGTACCCTATACATTTACCCTATCAACAGGAAAATTGAGATGGGTTTCTTATTTATCAAGCGAAGCGAGATCTCCGTATTAAGAGCGGAAAATTAAAGTTTGTATGTATCGTGTAAGTATGTTTATTTGTTCGAGGAGGAGTATCGTTGATCCATCTCTACAAAATTTTGCAGGTAGATTTCTAAAGGAAATAGATTATTTAAGATCGTATATAAGTCAAATTAGTCAAGTGGTTGTTGAGATATGAAATATACCTCTTATTCAATATGTAAGCCTACTCTTATTCATATTTTTAATGAAACTGAACATTATTGTGAGTAAAGTTTATTTTTTAAATGCTAACAAATTTATAATAACTGGGTGAAATTCTTTATAAGCCTTGTAAGTATACGTATAAAGAAGGAAATAACACCAAGTATTTATATCGATAAAGTGATGCAACACTTCTTAATCGCAAGTTATGTCTCATCCCTTATGTTAGTTCCACGGACGTTCACACTGCTATAAGCGCCAAAATGGGGAAAATCAAATGGCTTCATTTAGATTACGACGTATGCAGTCTACCATACTTTTATTAAACAGAGGTCGGTGAAAATGTCCCAGTGGCTGAGTTGGGAAAGACAGCGACATTTAGCGGCTACTATTACGGCGGTCTTAGTGATATCAAATGGGTGGTAGACTTTACAAAGAGAAATTAAACATAGAAATAATTTCAATATAATATCGTTTTAACATGTATTTTATTACAAATAATTTCAATATAATATCGTTTTAATATGTATTTTATTCGATCATGAAGATCTATAGTGTCAATAATTTCGTCAAACAACAAACAAACAAACGTAAATAACAAATTTAATCGAATCGAAAACTGCATATATGATGTAGACGATTATTTATCATTTTAACGTCAATGACATAATGTAGCTTTTTCAAATATTTTAGTTAACATGACTAAATTGCAATATGTAAAAGAAATCACATGTGAGCATTATATTTGTATATGTGTATTGTAATGCTTTGTCCATAGTTAAATAAATAACAATATGAGCAACACTATTGAAGCTCCTGTACTTCCTCAAACATTACATCAGCAGTATACAATACATCCTTGAATGTTGCAGCTGCTTTTTTCGTCTTAGTAATTTTTGACATAGTAAATTCATACTATAGCCTATCTCAATGTATTATAAAGTTAAGAAATGATTTATTTCCTCAAATTGATTCTAGTTGTTATGTTATGAGTGGAAAATATAATTATGTGTACAATCAGAGTGTCGGAAGTAAACATATTGCGGTTCTGATATACTACCTCAATCATAAAGAAAGCTTCTCGAAAACTAATGAAGAGCAACAACAAGGCAGACCTAGTGCTATACAGTTCGCCAAAGAAAAGTACTTTAAAATATTGTGAAGGAATGTTTATTTTAGCTTTCAATTGGGTTGTAGAAATTTATAGAATACGAATTACAATTTTTGCCTTTGTTCTTGAAGTTACTTACGCAGCAGGTTTCGTGACGTAATGTTTAGTTTGATTTTGTTTCAAAAGCACGGATGCGTGAATTATGCAAGTAAAAAGTGACATTTTCTCAGCCGTAAGATTCTTTTTTGGCCCAATGCGCGCTGCGATCTATTCGTAGTCTCCTACCACCTACTTTGCAACTAGCAAGCTAAAGGTATATGTTCCTCAGTGACGTTTTAATTTTCGCTGGTTAGTCGCTTCGCCGCCTCTTACAACACCCATGGAATGACAAGGGTTACTCTAGACCTGAAAAGCTCGTCTTTAGTATATTGATATAATTAGATTCGATTTTGAAGAATAAAGATATTATCACTGTACTAGGAAACTAGTGTAAAATATTAATGTTTAGTTTTAACGAAGGGAAATTTTATGTGACTTGACAAGCGACCAGTGACAAAAGTGCTCTTCTTTCCTTTTCTCCTGCTCCCTAATTTTTAGTGTGTCTGAAAGTACGGCAACGAAATTGTGAATCTTAATTAGCAAGTGCATTTAGAAGGCGATCATGTCTAACCTTTTTCGTCATATTTACTGTTATTTCTTATTACTTTGAGTTCAAAGTCCAAATATATTCTTTTATGCGTTCTTTTTTACCTAATCTTCAAAGATACAATTATTGTACGTATAGTTCTTTTGTTACATTGTAGAATTAAAGTCATTTGTACTATTTGAGACTACTTTAGCCAATCGCCATCCACTGCTGAACGGCAACGGCTTTTCCCAAAGAGCACTAACCATCTCGGTCTTGGACAGTCCGTATCCATACGTTGCATGCCATTTTCCTCACGTAGTTTGGTACATCATACCGCTGGGCATTCTACACTACTTTTACCTAATCACGGCGTCCACACTAACACTTCGGCTCCCAGCGACAATCAATCCACCAAGAAATACAACCAGACCATTCATTCGATTGATAAAAAAGCAATTTTTAACGTGTTCAATATAAACTTGAACCTCAGAATATACCGTATAATTTGAACATTTCGCAAGCACAAATATGTGACATTAACACAAAAAATATTGTACATTGTCGTGCTCAGAAACCGCTTAACTAAATATTGCTTAGTTGGTGTTTTGCTATGAACATACAAGACATTATCGTTTCGTAATAATGTTTAAGTCCGGATTTCTCTGTTGATAAGCGTTCTCCTATACATGTATTATAATTTGAGTTCAAAATATAATTTAACGATTTCTAAAACATTGGAAATGAAAATTTGTTAAATATTCGAAAGCTACAACCATTTAACGGACTCACATGAAATGCTTTGGTACGATGTGTTTGTTACCAGTGGATTACCTGGAGTGATAGAATGAATCATCTCTCATACCACGATGTTAGAGCAAATAGGTGTTAAGCAATTTAAGTTTTACTTATACATTTATGTTTATTTATGACGTATGGTCTTAACCCTCTCTTGAGAGGAGACTCGAGCCCAGCAGTAGGGCATTATGGGTTGTTGGAGAGGCCTATGTCCTGCAGTGGACTGCGTTAGGCTGATGATGATGTTGATGATTAATATTGATGATACATTTATTGCATTTTAAAAATTACCTCCTTTATTATCTATAATATAATATATATAATATATTACATAATAAATCTTTGAATAACATTGGGCTACAAATGAATAGTAGGCTACAAATAGGCTACAAGTGAATGCTAACATAAACTGTTTGCATTCTATTTAAAAAGGCAAAAAGGTATTAATTTTAAACAAGTAAAATTATTAAAAAAATACTACTGTTTCAATATTCGCCATCTTTATTATATTCTGGATTTTATAGTTTTTTTTTATTTGACATATGTACTCAGCGTCTCTCTCACGACAAAGACAAACGATATACGACAAACCGTTTAGGCTCTAGGGCGTGCCAAAAAAATATACATATATTATACATATATACATATATTATACACATACACTCGAAAAACATAACCCTCCTTCTTTCGCAGTCAGGGAAAAATCAATCAAATACACTCACGGTCACTGTTTTAATTGTACAGACAATTCTAACAATGACACTTGTATCACATTAATGTTATTATGATTAAATTGAAGTGTCTGTTTATAATTTCAAACTAATAGCTCGTACTAAATGTATATAAAAGTATATATATGCGGTATTTACATCCAGACATCAATTTTTAATATTTTTGTCTATTTGCCCGTCTCTATCTGTATTTCTGAATCGATTGGCCCAATAATATAAGGAGTAACTTGGGTTAACTTTTTGAATATGTAGTTTTTTTATGTTTTAACTGCTAAAATGCTATTTTAAAACTACAGCAATATATATATATATATATATATATAATATTTACCTTGTGAAAATATAAAAGTCTAGTCCCTGATATACTATTTTGAACTTATTTGCCAGATATCTACACACTTCGGTTTCACAGGTCTCGGATGGAGACAAATATATCAGGTAACCATATATGTATATATATCAGCAACTTTAATCTTTCAGATAATAATTTAGTCTGTTTAACTAGTAGATAACTGATCTGAAACTTCATCGGGACGTTGTGAAACTGACCTTTAAAACTATAAAGATTTCAAGTCACCTGTGGGCACGGCGCTATGTTTGAGTAAATATATACAGTGAATGACAAGACTATGACTGGGTGATTGTGTGCGTGAAAACAGGTACAGTGAAGTACAAAATACAAATACAGTTATTTGAAACATAAAAAAGTAAAAATTGGTGACAAACAGTGATTATTGTAAATTAGTTTAGATTATTTAGCTTTGTAACTTAACTTGTTAAAATATTAAATTATTATCTGTATCGCTACTAGAAGAATTAAATGATTAATTTTCGGATTCACTTCTAGCAAGATTAATTATTAATTCAGATTCCATGTCAAAATGTCGAAAGTGTTCTTCTATTTATTTCCATGCCGATAAGTCACCACATCTCTTCATCAATTTGAGTTAAACGTTCACTTATTAGTTTCATTATTCCCGTCACATTTTATTCGATATTAGGCGAAACATATATTTTTTTTAAATTTCCTTCACCTATTCAATGGAGTTTAGGATGATATGGCGGTAGGCGAAGAACTTTTATGCCGTAAAGCCGAAGTATGCCATCAATCTTATAAGAAATGTGGTTTTCTTTATTTTTTTATCAAATCATACAGTTCTGTTTTTTATGTCAACCATCTCTGCGTTTCAACTTTTTTGCATTAGAGTTTGGAACTCGGTCATTTTGAATATTGTGGTGTAACGCATTATCAAGCACAACCACAGAGTCAAGTGGAGGATTCGGTAGAAGATGTTCTTTTAACCACTTTTCATTGTATTCCGCGTTCATGTTAAGAGTGGTAATCACCACAAATACTACTTGCTTTGTATATCAATAGTGCGTTAGGTACGAAAACTTGTTCTGAACCAGCATGCACAATGATAATTCTTTGTCCTTTCGACAGGTTTTTTCTTTAACGGTGGTCTATCTTTGTTACCAAATTCTTTGTTTTGCACTGGTTAAGATATAACTCTCATCTGTATATACGATATACCGATTTCCTTGACGGTATTTAAGTAAATTTTTAAGATGATAAAATTGTAGATTTTGAGTGTCATGCCGCTCTATAATTACACGTATGTTATCCACAGTTTTTCGCCATTTATATCCCAACTTTACAAAACTGGACGCAGAGCCAATATACTTCCACCATAGTTAAGGTTTTACTGAAATATTCTTTTCAAATTTAGTAAGGAAGGTAGCTGGTGATGTTCTAAATGATAAATTTGAATAGTTGAACGTATAAATATAAAATAAAAAAATAAAATAAAAAGTATAACATCAACGTTAAAGTTATCTTATTCCAACTTCTTTCTACTTTTTTTGCGGTTTTTATACGGAGATTTAAACTTAGAGTTACTTTCTTTTCCTTCAGCCAATATATTAGTTATTGTCCCCTCTGATAACCCCACTGCTCAATTTCGATATCAATATTGGATGTGCACTGCAAACTGGATCACTTACTAGTTGCAATATATCTGCCGTGTCCTTTTTCAGAAAATCGTATACTTTGGCAATGGTTTCACGAGTCTAAAACATAAATAATACGTTAACTTTAAAAATAGTATATTTTTTAAAAATACCCACATTATTTAATTATAATGAATAACTTAAAATCATAAAAAATTAGCACATGAAACATTAATACAACTTCCCTGACTCCTCAAACATGTTCTCTGTGAAGAACTGTACATTTTCATTAGCGACTGTATCCGTGGAAAAAAGCGATAACAACACGTGTTGCTCGATAGGCGACGACCGCGTCACTACCATACAAATTAAAGCTGTATAATTACAAGCGCACGCACACATAGCGCCGCGCGCACAAATGTGTTGAATTATCTGTATCATAATATTCGGGACAGTAAAATTGAGTATGACAGCAAATTTCAAACATATCCAATAAGTAATTAACCGATAAACAGGCGATCGTTTTTTGTTTTTCGAAAGATGGTCCCCATACTATCTGATCCACATATTTTTATTATTAATTTCGTCACGACGAAGACTTGAATACACAAAGACTTAAGATTTGAAGACTTTAAATACTTGACATTGGCAGAAATAGCCATATCCGGCTGGTTGCTCTCTCATCAAAAGAAGAATAAGAACCGATAAACAAGCTGACAGCTGTCACTTGATATAATACGATACTTTTTGCTAAATTTATATTTGATACAATTGTCCCTGGAGAGCTGTCAGTAAATCTGTCATAATAATCTGTTGAAATTTAACGAGAAAATCAAACCGAAAATTTATTTACGTCATACCCAAAAATAAATGCGCATTTCTTGCGTCGTTTTTCGTTTAATTTTCAATAGAATTGTTTTCAAAAATATAACGAATTATAAAGTTGCTATGTTCGTAAAATCTTTTTGTATTTTTTTCATTAACATTTCATTAATCTTTACTAACAATTTGGCACTTATGTATTTTATTTTTACCCTTTTTCTCAAAAATTTACCTCAATAAATATCTAAGCGTTGTTATATTTGAATTGCACTACATAATATAATTTTATAGTGGGATTGAACACTGCCCATAATGCAATATAGCTCAAATCTTTCTACGCTACACTGGATATACATGTTTACGTAGACCAACTTATATAGCTGAATTAGCCAGATAAATTTAGCTAAGGTTACAAATAAAGTAATTCAAATTCCTTTAGTTTTATTTCAGACCAGGTCTTGGTAGTATAGCAAATATGCTGCTAGTTCTATTGTGGCGTCACTAAACTAAAATTTCTCAAAAAAAATCTTCTTTTCTCTTATTTTATTGAAACCATTTACAGAATGCTATTTTCTAACCGACGAAAAAAACGGAGGAGGTTCTCAAGTCGATGTGTATTTTTTTATGTATTACCACGCATTGTTTTTATCAGAGTAGCCCGATTTTGGTAATTATTTTTGAATTCGAAAGAGGGTACTCCCGGAGTAGTCCATTGATTGGTATTGGTTGGTTGAAATGGTTTTCAGGATCTGATGATGGGATACCACGGAAGTCGGGGGAAACCCTTAAATAAAGTGCCTCTGAACACTTTTCGTAATTTTTAAAATATATATCGGTATTTACATCTGGTAGTCATCATTTTATCATTATAAGTTGATGATGGAAGACACAACTCCTTAACGGTTAGAAATTGGCAGATAAATCTTTAAATGTCATGTGTATCTATGTAACCTTTAGTCGTATTCTTTCAAGTCATTTAGGTGAGCTGATGATGGAAGGTACTACTCTTCAACGGTAAGTAGTTGGAGCATAATTCTTTTAATTTCATACGTATCTATAGATATATAGACTTATTTTTTATTGTTGTATAATATTTATGTTGTATATAATTTTATTTTATATTGTTGTGTACTATTAAGTTACTCAGATAAGTTGATGATAGAAGGTAAAACTGCTAAGGGATTAGATGATCACTTAAATATCATACGTACACATCGATATTAATTTGTTCATCATTCAGTAAATCATATGAGTTGATGATAGAAAGTAAAACGATTAGAGTTTAGGGGATGGTCCATGAAATATCAAATACACGAATAGGACCCTTATTATCTTTTTTATTATCTTTTTTGATATATCTAAGTTGTTTAGGTGATCTAATAAGTAAGATTAGGAGATAGGTGATACTTTAAGATACCGATCTAGTACTAATAGTCTGTAGGAAAGAAACGACATGCAAAGCTGATGTTTTTAAATATTTACAATTAGTCTTAATTGTTCTCATTCGTGTAACGGTTTCTCATCATGCGGGTTGTTAGGCATTTTGTTGGGTGCCAAGATGTAAATAGGAAAGGACTCGGCGCAATTTTTTTTCCATAAATTACCGACGAATATATTAATAACAAATATAAAACATATTAAACATGAATAAAACATTACATTATAATAGTTACATTTTATATTACAAAAACCACACGATGAATGAGCTTCATGCCTGTCAGTCTCTTTCTTGTGTGTAGACCTTTCATTTTAGTAATAAAAAATTAAGCATGTTGTTTATAGATCACCAAAAAATTTTAAATAAAACTTTTTTACAAAAAAATTAAACTGCCAAAAACACTGAAAAACAAAAAATGAGAATCATTTTTTCTTTCAACTTAATAACTAAGTTCTTAAAGTAATGTAAGTATACCTACGTAATTTTGATTCGGCACCAAAAATTCAATGAACAAAGATTTTTTTTAAACTATTTTTATTAAGTTGCTTGTTGTAATTATGTTAAGGTATACTAACATTAGTTTTAGAACTTAGTAAGGTACAATAAAATATGATTATTATATTTTTTTTACCAAACAGTTTATATATATATATATATATAAGACGGTAGTCGTACTGTATTCCAGCTGCGAGAGACGGCGACTAGATGGCGCTAGTGGAACGTGCACCAGACGCACCATTTAAAAATAATTTAGTCGATTTAATTTTATATCGATTATTTGGCTCAAAAGACTTGGATTCAAACTAGTAAAATATTGTGACGCTACCCCCTACCTAAGCGACCGCCTTTATAAGGAGCTGCGCTGTTGAGACGGTACGCATTTCGAACGATTGCGTCCTGGTGCACGGACCACTGTCTCTCTACAGTCAGTACTGCACGGTTATTGGATGTGGAACGTTATCTCTGATAATTAGTACTATCTTTGTTGCGGTGGGTACGTGGACCACTGTCCCTGACAGTCAGTACTGACCTATATGACCGCCTTCATTGAAATGGTAAGATATTTAACTAATTCTACACCTTTGTTAATTTCCTAGGTTTAGGATATTCTGATTTATTTGAGTTATTGAAATAAATTCTGTATATTGCCATATCTAACTTTTACTTCTAATGTTTGAGCTTAACCCGACTATGTATTATATATATATATTATGTATATATGTATATATGTATATGTATGTATGTATTTAGATAACGGCTACGCTACGCTATTTACAGTGCGAAATATCGAATCTTAGCAAATTTTTGTCAATAAAAATATTAAAACAAAATACATATTACCTGACTTTTTGTTACGACCATTTTGAAACTACAAAATTAGCAATAATGTTCTTTTAAGAATGTATGTTATATTGATATATGTAAATCTATCGAAATTTAATAAAAGAAATGGCATACACTTGTCTTTTCTATTATAGACGTACCGAACTTTGATAAAAGTTGTTAGTGACTAAGTTTTGCCTTCTGGAACTAGGACATTCCTCACCAGAATTTACTTTTGTTTTTTAACTGAGTAGACGGGTCACTTGTTGATAAGTGACGACCACCACCCATGAACACTTTCGGTTCTGGAATCACAAGAGTGTTGCCGTCCTCTAAGTCTGCTTTCTAAAGGAGAGGAGGATTTCAGAGGAGGATTTGACTGAAATAACCTACTTCATTTCGAAAAAAACAATAAAATTAATTCTTCGCATCGACATTCGGTGAGGCCATCGTATCATTTTTATGGAATCAGTCTATTTGTGCCCAAGTATAGTTTTTTGACGGTGGTATTACCATTAAATAAAAAAAAACCGTATGAGCCGCCGTTATGAAACAGATTAAGAATATGGAGTGTCACCAATCCTATCCATATCGCATGAGGCAACTAAAGTAATAAACCAAAGTTCAAAGAGACATAACATCACTGTTAAGAGAAAGAAATTTCGAAACAGCCCCTATACCATCCCGTCTGGCCAGCATGGTATAGAGGCTAAAATAGAATAGCATATACTTTATTGTACACCAGTTAAAACAGTTTACATTTAGGAGCATAACAAATTAACCACCATGCAGAAATGGCGGCCTTATCGCTAAAAAGAAATTTTGTTCTTTTGGATGGACAAATCAACTTAACAGTCAATTTTTCGAAATTTTTCGAAAATCGACTTCATGGGTATTTTGGTGTGAAAAAATAAATAAATAAAGGAAATCATTCAATTAAGATAAATAATAATGCTAAAAGGTTTTAAGATTGCACATTAATACAATCAAATATATATACAAATATACACAATATCTACACTTTCGATATAAATGAATGAAAAAGAAAGAAAAAACGTTTTAGGCACAATATAACTTATGAAAATAGGTAGATTGAGCTGTTAGTGATGATGATGAAGGTATTAATCCTCAAAGTAAGTAGCCTCATCAACTAAAAACGTCATATAATGTTGCACATACTAATCGTATTTAAAAACAACTTATATTATAAAAATAAGAACATGGCGAAAACAAAAAAAAAAACCAGTAAAATAAATTAAAGTGTATATTTTTTATTGGTTGAACGTAAAAACATTTTCCTGAACTTGAAGTCTAATTTAGAAAAAATCTTTTTTACAGGTTTTTGTTGTTTTCATAGACTATATCCTGGAGATAAAGAAGAAGAAAAAGATGGTAGGCCATCTTATACGTCACGATTACTTTATAACATCATAAAGGGGAAAATGGAAGGAAAGGAAGGAAAAGGAAAACCAATACACATTTAAATAGACTAGATTAAGAAAAAAGTGGCAGTTGCGACGTATAAGGAGATCAAGGAACGGTTCTTGATAGGGGTAGCTAGATAAAGCTACATCATAAAAATGAATGTAACCAAACGGTGCATACCTTCAGAAGTGAATAAATGACTACAAACATAGCAAGAAGGAGGTTGAAAAAGAAATTATGCTGTACCCGATAAAATTAAGATTATGTAAAAATATGAAAGTAGGTAATATAAACGTAACAAAATGGACCAATTTGAAGCGTGACCCACAATAAACTATCTTTTTTAATGACAATTAAATAAGATTTAATAGGCATTTCTATGGTAATGTCCTTGTAATTATTAATTTCATTAAACAAAGATATGGTGCAGTATTAAAAAAAAACATTCTGAGTTATAGTTAGTTCCAAAGAGTATTTATTCAAAACATGATTATTAATGTTTTATCTAACTACGTTATATACTGCAGTGATGATAAGGGAAAAAATTGCATATACCTCCGACCAGTGTTGAAGTAGTTTGCTTAATATTTAAAACGCCATAAGCGCGGTATCGGCTGTAACAGAGGCCAATCTTTGTAGTTTTGACGGTTTCAAACAATTTATCGGCTAAGTGGATTGTGATTCGAGTGTGTCGATAATACATATTAATGGACTTGTTGATCTACGGCCATCGTCAATTGCCTACCTTCAGTCTTTTTTGTCAACTTAAACTTGTTAAATAAGTTATTTTTTGCAACACTTTAGGCTTCACAAGTGCGTTGAGGGCCTTCGGGGGCTGGAGAGGGGGATGGGGGAGGGGACAAAACCTACGTGAGACAACGTATTGTGTGATTCACAAATTATTGCTTTAATTCTGGGTGTTCTTTGTGTCCGTTACATGTATTGTAAAGCCTCCCACGAAACAGAATAAATTCTTAATGATTGAGTTTTCTTAAAAAAAAACATAGTTTTTTTCTAAAATTTCACTAATTAGTTAGTAGTTATATATAAATAACACTTAGACACAAAACAACTGATAGTGGGAATCGAATCCACAACCTCTGGTATAGCGATCATGATCACTTGCTTCTACTCCAGTTAAAAATACAGGTTTCGTATAAATACTGGGTCACCTAAATCTGACTCTATCCAGGAAACTCTTCTTAACAAACATCTTCTACTCTTCCTAACTGAATTTTGATATTCAAGTAATTTTTTCTCCGTATAGAAATCCCACTAATTATCACATCAATGCCGCTCTAAATGAATTAGTATCTTGGGATCGGATCGTCTTCTGTGGCATGTTATTCTATTCCAAACACGAGCTACTTATATACTTTACAACAAAGTCTCCGATAACTGAAACAGACTGTCCGTTGTAGACACTTAGACACGATTAGTATCAAAGGATTTTATAATTAACCAGTCAGGATGACTATCTATTCTTTTTATACATAAATAAAATTGAATACATATTTTTTACTTTATGTTTCTTATCTGCCAGTCAACCTTTGAATGATGTGCAGCTGGTTAATCAAGTGTTTTTCAAGTGGAGGTTTAAAGTGCATTATGGTAAACATATTGATTTTTTAAAATAATTAAGTATTATGAAGTAAACACGTCGATACCTTTATACCAACTAAAATCATGATATTTTTTTATCGCTTGACACCCGCAAAACCAGAAGCGTCACAAGTGCTTTACTTGGGTAAGGGAGGGGTTGAAGTATAGACTTCCGGTATGGGTTTTCCCCCCATCCGCTTCACAGGCCAGCCGCGAAGGGGCGACGTTACGCGTGTGTCGTACGTCACCTACATTGAGAGGATTTAACGTTTAGAGACGGTGCCCGCTTCAGTGCGGGCAAGCGCTGGGAGGGGTCCGGATGGCGTAAGAAAGCGGTTCCCGGATCTCACCCGTCTCAGGCGCAGAGTGGCACACCGTGTGGTTTTAGTCGGTTCTATTCCGAAACACCGCCCCGCTGCAAACCCCGGTGGGGTGAAGGCCCGAGGGGGTTCCCACACGTAAAAAAAAAGAAAGTGCTTCCGGTATCCTCACTAATTCGGTGAAACACAGCTCAGGCGCTGTTTCATACCGGTTTTCTGTGAGGCCGTGGTATCAATCTAGTCATCCCGGCACATGCATGCCAAAGCGTGACTCTCCCACGGTATAAAGCCTAAAGCTTGAAGATGGTAAATTAGCCTGCGCATCAATGAAAGTATTGAGTAATAATTAATAGAATATCTCCAGTTTTAAATAGAAATAAGTTATTCAAAACGGCCGCAAGTGATTACCAATCCTGACTGTCAAGTCCACTGACTTGAATGCTTACCTAGGGAAAATATTATATGATGACCACAACCATATCTTGTTTTGTTTCTGAATTTAATACAAATATTATATTTTTCTTTTTCATGTATTAATTAATATAAACATAAGTATACATCTAGAGACCTGAAGCTCATAAATTTATTGTCCAAAGTAGATTAGACACAGGGCCCACTCAAACACGGGCATAAAAATTAAAAATAAAGCTTTAGTCATATTTATTTCATATCAATATAACAATAAACAAAGTAACCAACACATTTTTTGCTCACAAAGACAGGAGGTCCAATGATGCAAAGGCATCTTTCTTTCTTCATTCTTGGGTCGCCATACTGTATTGTTGCATTGTATTCATTTGCAATGAGCTAAGTGACCACCACTCTTGGATTCAACTCATGATTTCCATCAGGCAGAGTAGTCACTCTGAAATCAAGCCTATATATATATATATATATATATATATATATATATATATAATAATATATTGCTAATGT